>CM056581.1:42072500-42337500 GCA_029721435.1 Gymnothorax reevesii | reverse complement strand
TTCAGTGAGGTCACTCTCTGTAACCTGTTGTAAGGTATGGATCTGAGATTTCCATCTTTCTGCTCAATAAAAGCCGTCTGCTGAAGCTCCGCCTGGTTAAAGATGAGGAATGTTTCTACACTTCACTTCGGATCATAAAAATTTACCAATAAAAATGATTAGCTGCTGCAAAATGCGCGTCATGCATTTTTTCCAGCCCTTAAAAAATTGATTACAGTGGAAAAATAGTCTTAAAGGCAGTAAAACATGGTCCACTATGAGCCAATAAAGAGCTGTTTCCTCTGCTTTTGAAGGGTTATAAATAAAGGCCATTCCTCTCTATTCTCCGAAGAGTCTGAAAGCCTGACAAGTATAAGAGCACACACACAAACGCACACACACGCACAAACCAACTCACTAACAGGCGTGCATACACACACACACACCAACTCAAAAGCTGACACACACAAACTCATGCACGCACTCAGGCACTCACAGAAACTCACACTCAGGCTCAAACACAGAAATTCACTCAGGCGCGCGCACACACACACAAACATGCACGCACACCAACTCGCATACAGGGGCACACACACACACACACACACATACACACACCAACTCTCAGGCGCGTACACACAAACACACAGACAAACCAATTCACTCATAGGCGAGCATACACACGCGCCAACTCCCAGGCACACACACACAAACTCACATGCACTCAGGCACATACAGAAACTCACACACAAGCTCAAACACAGAAATTCACTCAGGCGCACACACACCTCCATAAACAGGTGCACACACGCAGACGCTAATTCAGGTGCACCCAGTCATGAGTTCACTTGCTCGCAGCCTTGCACAAACAGGCCAAGTTGCATACACACGTACTCAGACCTTCACCCTTGCATTTAATCATAAATAAATGAATGAATACATAAGACTGGATATAATATGCATTTTCCAATATGTTTTGAAAAGTAAAACTTCAAGTGTCAAAAAAAGCATTTCTGCCATTCTCTCTTACTGAATTCTGATTATGAAACACATCTCTTGTGTTGTAGTTACAGAATAAAGCTGTATTGGGTGCACTGAATTAAAATACAAGATGCTCCCCCGTTTCAATAAAGCATTCACAGCTGGGAGATTTTCACCATGTTTGCGCTGTAATCTAGCGCGAGCCACCAACCACAACCCAAAGTGATTGCAATCAATCAGCTTATGAAAATGGCAGCTTATATATTGATGCTGTTAGCTGGAGCTGCTAAATCACATCATAAGAGTTTCTGTAAGGTTTCCTAGCAGGAGCGTTAATCCTGTCACCTCTGCCAAATAGTGTGGTCTACTCCATCAGTCAGTGTCTCAGAGCATCAGGTCAGGAGCTGACCGAAAACTACTCCTTCTCACACCCTTCGATTAGACTACAGGAGTCAGCAACAGTGAAATGTATAAGTCTTTTCTAATGGTGCAGAAGCCAGAGGGTATCCCCAGAGTTTTTTGGCAGAATAAAGAAGGCAACCACTGAAGATTTCCTCAGTATAACTTCTGTAGTTACAAAACAAACAGTCTTAAAAACTAGCAAACACATTCTCAGGCAAATACAGGAATACACAAGAATTTACACTAACACAGACTTCTTTTTGGGGTCAATGTACAAACAGAAGTGACTCAGGTGCCAAGGACATGTTGTTTAATTGTAACATTGCAAAACTACAGTCGAATTGCAGTTTTTTGTTTGTTTGTGACATTTTAGTCTTTCAGTGAACATGCAGACTATATGACCGCAAAGTTTCATTGATGCTGAGGAAATTTTCCGAGGCGCAGTGAAAATTCTGTTCATTTGTGATGTCTCATAGCCGCTGTGGAAATTCTGTTTAATAGGCGACATTTCAGTCCTAATGAGAAAATGGTATTTATTTAAATGTAAAGTTCCAGAGGCGTTGCAAAAATGCTTTTTAATTGGTGAAGTTTCAGATGTGCTGAGCTAATACTATTTATTTTTATGTTTCCAAGGTACAGTGGCAGTGCTGTTTTGTATCTGTACACTGTCATTAACTGGCACCTATTTGCCAGTTTTTTTAACCATAATTTTACAATCAGTTTATAACAGAGGTTCCGTATTAATTAACTGTAAACCACAGTTAAATGCACGCAGGACTCTACTTATAGCAAAAATAACAAGGAGACAATGCGCTACTTTGTGAAATTCAGTCAATTTATAACAGTGTATGTAATGTTTCCTGAGTACAGTGGCAGTGCTGGTTTTTCTCGGCATGTTTCTGAGGTGCTGAGTAGATGCTGTTCATTTGCATGCAAATTGGCAGTTGTGCAGTGGAGATGCTGTGAATTTGTAAATTTTCACAGGTGCTGTGAAAATGCTGTTTATTCTTTTGTTAAGTTCCAGAGGTGCCATGGAAATGCAGTTTATTTTCCTGTAAACTTTCAAAGTGCTGCAAAAATTTTTATTTTGTAAGAAAGTCTCAAAGGTGGTATGAAAATGCTGTTTATTTGTCTGTAAAGTTTCAGAAGTGCTTATTTTTCGGTAAACCTTCACAAGTGCTGTGGAAATTTTTACTTTGTGAGATGGTTTCAGAGGTGGTATGAATATGTTGTTTATTTGTACAGGTTCGGAGGTGCTGTAGAAATGCTGTTTGTTTGTCTGTAAAGTTCCAGAAGCACTGTAGAAATGCTGTTTATGTTGTGGAAAGGCTTATAAGGTGCTGTGAAAATTCGGTTATTGGTCTGTAAACTTTTGGCGGTGCCATGGGAAAGCAGTTTATTTGTTAGTAGAATTTTATAGGTGTTGTGAAAATCCTACTTATTTCTAGCAGAGCAGCGGAAATGTTTTTTATTTGCAAATTGTAAAACGGGCAGCAAAAATATTGATAATTTGTCTGCAGAGTTTCAGGGGTGCAGTGCAAACGCAGTTTATTTGTATCTTCATTTACAGCGTCGTGTGTGAATGATGTTTACTGGTCTGCTAAGTTCCACAGGTGCTGTGGGAATGTTGTTTATTCGTAAAGTTTCAGAGATACTGTGAGAATGCTGTTTATCTATACTGCTTTGACGCTTTAAATTGGCATTGATATTTGATCACACTGCCGTTCTTTGACTTCACTAGAAGTCCACATCCGGCATGAACAAATGGCAAACGATGCACTCAATTAATACATTATCCGGCGACCACTTTAATGTGGTTTCTGTCCAACTGGTGCACTAAAGCTGCACTGGCCCTCCTGCAAACTAGCCAGTGAATTATTTATACGACTGATTGCCAAGAAGCGCTAAATAATTTAGGAGCTGGCTGTGATTGTCTTACACTGAGAGAATGGAAATCTGTGTGAAAATCAACTAGCTACGCCTTCCCCTGCTGAAAATGAGGCACCCTGCTGTCGACATACCCTGCATGACCTTGACCCATGAGCGAACAGCCCCACAGTGACACAAGCCAAAAGTGTCCTCGTTTTACCACAGGGGAAAAAGACTGGATTGCGTCGCTACATAAATCACTCGCCCATTTCATACAATTGCACGAAACAGGATCATAAGTGTAGAATAATCTTTTTTATGAGGTAATTACAGACAAATTACTCTGTAATAGCAGAATAAAAAAAAATGTTCATTTTTTAAATTTATTACTTTTTTCCACCGCATACCAACAGAATTGTTGAGCAGTAAAGACAAACTCCAATCAAATGCCAAAGTGAGATGTGTTTTCAAAATGGTGACACTGCTGGAATGCAAAATGTGCTCCGCACAGAATCAAGAATGGAATTAGAGACCAGCGAGACTCATCTCTTTAAAGGAGGACGACAAGCTGTTTTTCTCATCTTAGAACAAGAAAACCTTTTACATGAGCAGACTACACTCTGAAACAAGGAGAATTTATACAGGATCATTGCATTTCAGTCGCGCAATTACAGTGATCACTCTAATTCAGTGGTGGGCCTGTGGCTTATAGTTCACATTAATTGCAGTACATTCTGTATTCACTTTGAGATACAAAATGGTTGAATTCACAGAGTCCTAAAACAAACTCAGTGCTAATGGCAGAAAAGGCCCCTTCTGATTGGAGAGGGAACAGACCGTGCTTCCACCCGGGGTTGGCATTAACAACAAGGGCAGTGAACAATGCTGCCAAACGGTCCAGCAAGCACCAAGCAAAGGATACAATAAAATATTAAATGAATATATTGTTTCCATAGGAGCCAACAGCGTGGAATTTGTGATATCTGGACACACTGTATGACCTCCTGATGGAACTACTAAAGACCAGTTGGTATTCATATGTTCTCATGACTTCTCAAAGTCTTCATTATGCAGTATGATGAAACTGCAAGTGTGACTAGAGGGCTGTTGAAATACTGTAGGCCCAAGGCTAGAACAGGCTCAAGTGCTCACTTCCTGTCCAAGAGACTGCGTGAGACATGCACTACATGAAAACAAGCCCTTCCTTCGATGAAACCTGACTTACAAACCCAGTGAGCCCTTGTTCACGTTGAACACTCGCAAGCACACACACTGAAAAAAATGTTTTCTGAATGAACATAATTTTTTTAAGGTAAGTGGTTGCACAAAATATTTTTATCTGAAGCTAGATATTTTAATTATGTTGACTATTTGGAATTACTTAAATTTTTTAAGTGGAGTTAAATAACACACCTATTTCTATTAAAATATGCTTAATTAATATATGGAACATTTACTAGGGGTCAAAATCACTTTTTTCAGTGCACCCACCCAAACATGTACAGAAAACACACACATACACACACAATTATTGTCACACACACTTAATCCATAAGTATGTGCTGCGAATTCCTCTCGTCCCCCCATATAAAGCAGGTCAGAGGCAGTCAGCAGCCGCTCTGGGTTGTGTTCCTGGCTGGCGTGGCTGTAACGGGAGACCTGGCTGGCAGTCGCTGATGTCGTTGGGGTTACGTATCACGGGCGGAGAAAAGCAGGCCCATCCCAGCTGGTGAGGCAGCAGCAGCCGGCTCATGCATAGCTCATGAATATTCATCAGCTCTCGAGGCCGGCGTGACAGCATGACTCTGGCTGCAGTCTGTCCAGCGTCACATGGCTCATCTGTCAGAGCACTGCCTGTGTGTCCTGAGCTGCTGCACTGTAATTAAGTGTGTGTGTGTGTGTGTGTGTGTCTACCTGAAGGTCACATACTGTACGCTAGAAACCACACACATGCACACACAGACACACAAGCACACGCAAATAAATATACATCAACAGCACAAACAGCACAGGTACACGCATGCACTCACAGATAAACACACATGCTCACAGACATGTACAGACACACACACACACACAGGTACAAACACACACACACAAACGTATACACAAACACACACGTTCACACAAACACACAGACTCATACACAGGTAGAAACACACACACACACACACTAATAAACACATACATACAGGTGCAAACACACACACACACACAAACGTATATATACAAACACACATGTTCACACAAACACACAACCTCATACACAGGTAGAAACACACACACACACACACACACACACTAATAAACACATACATACAGGTGCAAACACACACACAAACGTATACACAAACACACACGTTCACACAAACACACAACCTCATACACAGGTGGAAATACACACACACACACACACACACACACACTCATAAACACATACATACAGGTGCAAACACACACACACACACACACACAAAAATATGCTCATACACAGATGTAAACATGAACACACACACACACTAGCACACACACACATACATACATGTGCAAACACACCCAGAAATATGCCCATACACAGAAGTAAACACAAACACATGCGCGCACTCACACACACACACACACCCAGTACACCTCTGAGTCACCTTGGTATAAGTAAAGATGGAGAGACATGTAAAGTAAAGGCCACACAGATGAGAGTGCAGCTGTATTTAAATGGTCATTGAGTGAGTCACAAGCCAAATTGAACACATTCATAATTAAACAGCCCATCTCTATGTATGAGGGGCTGATGTTACCCCGACAGCAAGCTGACACATTTCACTGCTGGGAGAAGGGAGTATGAGTGTGTGTTAGACTTATTAAAACCAAAGCTTACACTCGCTCACAGAGAGGGAGAAGATGGCAGAACTAGAGCAGATTTATCAGTGCTGTCGCTAAACATATCCTTTTTATAGAGCTTTTATGGATTTAGTTTCATCCAGATAAATGGGCAGGTCAAGGACTGTGTGTGTGTGTGTGTGTGTGTGTGTGCACGCGCACGCAGGTCTGTATTAGCTTGCATCTATCAACACGCTAGGGAGAAGGGGATTGAGTTGCAATAATTGCTGAATCATAATCATTTTTTTCTATTGAATGAAAACATCTGTCACACATATTAAGGGTTTAGCATTTTTACCTACATATCGAGAGTGATAGTGGTAGAAGAAGAATGACAGAAGAACCGAAGTTGAGCCCTGCACTGTAGACCCCAACAAGTGTGGCGAACTCAAATGTTTTGTGGGAACCAATTATCTCAAAAGAAAAAATAAAAAACTGAGAATGCCAACTTAATAATTTTGTGTTCACAGCGCTGAAAAACATAAACAATAACTTTAACCTTACTTTCTTAAAGTTCCTTCCACCTAATGCAATTAACTTGGCCTACACTTTTTTTTTTGAGGTGACCGGTTTCCAAAAAGCATTTGAGTTCACCTCACTATCAGGGTTTACAGTGTGTATTAACCCTTACGGTGGAAGATCAGACACTTGTCACCACTGTAAACTGAAGAGCAAAGTTCTGCACACTAATGTCAGAAGAAACATGCCCCTAACCTGCTTTTTTTCACTTGTGTGCTCCTCCAATGAGAGCCAGGGGAGGGAAGAAGAGGGGTGGAGTCTAACCTCCTACACTACCCAGTGTCAAGCGACATCTTAAGCATTGTAAACAAAAATTGAATTTCTCCATTTGATCAGCGCCATTTTGTCTTACACTTGAGATTTCCATGAGTGCATTTTTCCTGTGCACACAAAGGTTGTGAAGCACTGCTAAACAAACACTACAGGCATCGGGATCATAAAAATTGGCACAGTGGACAATGGAGGGCTGGAGGGATGGGTAAACTTGTGATGACCCCCTGCAGAGTTCCTGGCCCAGTAGTTACATGCTTTGGTCTCAAACTGGACCTCCTCCTGTGCAGACCCAGTGCTCTCTGTTTTACAGCAGTGATCCAGTAATCCTGATGCGCACCGCATGCATGTGCCAAGCACTTCAGTAATAACAAACATTGAGCTGTTCGTGATGTGTACAGTGACACTTGACTTGTTCTTTTTGGTGAGGTCAATAGCCTACATAAAGCCTACAAAAAATGCTACTGCATCAAGAAAATGGAACGGCTGCAGACACAGGAGAGAGAAAAAGAGCCTTTGGCATGTTACAGGCAGATCTCAGCCGCTGAGACGTGATGCGTCATTTGCACTGTCACCGTTCAACAGTCAGTCGGCTGTCTATCCGAGAATGGAACATCGGCACTGTCACTGACCGACCCCGCTTAGGGCAGCCACGAGTGACTATGGTAGCTCAAGAGCGCCGCCTCTGGATACGTGACAGATTCCACACAGCAACCAAAACTGATCATGAGAAGAGGGGTCTCAGACGGTTGAGGGTGAGCGCAAGTACCGGATTACACCTGGATCCAAAAAGTGAGGCCGATGCGAGAATCTCAAAAATTTGCATTATATTTAATGGCCAGCAGATGGCAACGTCGGTGGTTGCAGAGAGAACTATAATGCTACTGAAGTCTGAGAAAATGATCATACTTTGCCACCTGATTTATTATTTCATTTTTATTCTTTGAAATGACTTCTTGTAAATAAAATAATATATTCCTTTGGTAATTTAGAGCAACAATGCTTTGCACTGAAACCAGGTGAACGGAATACAAACATTGAGGACAACAGACATGAAAAACATTGACTGGCTGTAATTGTCCATAAATGTTACTGATAGACTGAGGCCATTTATCATTCAAAAGAATTGACTTCAACTGAAATGTATCTGATTTTCAGTAATTCAACATCAGTTTTGTGTCCTTGCTACACCCACACACCTGCCACCTTAGTACATTATGGGGTCACTGAAATGAAGTGATCACTGGGTTGACCTTCTTGCTTGCTTCTTTGTAATACCCATGGATGAGGTTTCACCACTGCAATTAAAAACTTTGGAAAGGGTGTATTTGAATTTTCATCACCATTGTAACACATTTGTACAGTTTAATATGGACCGACCCATGGAGCAACAAAGCTCAGCATACGGCTCAGTGACCCTAATGTGAATAGTTTTTCCCTTTGTGTCTAAGGGGATCCTGTCCATGTGAGAATCTCATCAAATGAGAATCAGAATACACACCGAGGCCAACAGCCAGGAAGCACTGCTGGCCAGACCTCAGACAGGGACGCATTATGAGAGCTTAATGAAGTCCACTGCTCCACCATGCTGGCCTGTTTAATTACTGAGCCGAGAGGTGAAGATGGGGAGTGCAGGACAGTCATGTGAAATACTGGGGAAACAATAGTCTCATTAAAAATACTCTTCTTTCTGCACCATTTTATGAGAGCGCTGCTGGACTGGCCTCAATTAACTGCACTCTATGCCTGCAATATGTGCCAAACAAAGCAATTTATTAGCAACATCATACTAATACTCGCTTTGCAGTGAGAGGAAGCACAATTCTTTGTCGCATGGATACAACATGTAGGACAGCCACTACCACGCGACACTCAAAGCAACTTTTTTCCCCATTCCGAAGTTTGATGTGAAAATTAACTGAAGCTCCTGACCTGACTTTGCATGGTCCTGAATTCTGAACTGTACTGCTGCTGAGTGATTGGCTGCATAAATAAGGAGGTGTACAGGTGTTCCTAATAAAGTTAGCATGTAGTATTTTGTGCAACCCAAACACAGAGCACTGGGATGTGCAACGTGGCCCCCTCTTGGTGAAGCCTGAAAAATCGGCTGCATTCGAGCTGAAAATCAGGGGTCAAGTTGCCGTGGTGACGTCGAGCCGGGAAGCGGAGAGCTTTACAATGAATATGTCGCCATCTGGCACTCCTGTCCCATCACCTCCTGTGTACCTGCCCCGCAGGATCCGTCAGATGGAGGAGGCCATGAGGGCTTATCTCGGCAGATCCGTACGAGTCCCGGCTGCTCGCTGGAGCCTGCTTCGGCAACGCCTCTTAAGACAGGCCCGAAATCTTCTTTCAGAGAGGCAGCTCTGCTGAAGCCCACCGGCGGCCGCTATCGCACGCATGAGAGCAGCCTGAGATTAAGCCTGTGAAATGGACTGTCAGAGACCCCACCATAATAAAGGAGAGGAATCTGTAATGTGTACCACAAACCACCAGCCCAACTTCCTCTTTAATGCCCGTATTCACAAATCAGGGGGGTGAGGGAGAGGAGAGAAAGAGTGAGACCCTTCATGCAGTATTCTGTGTATCACATCAACACAAACACACGCGAATCATACAACATGACATCATACAGACATAACATCATACTACAGCTCACAAACTGCTGGGCAAACACACGGACTCTTGCTTTCAGGCACAAACATACTGTCATGAATCCAGCGATATGGATATACAGCATACACAAACAAAAACGCTTAGATTGAAGACAGTCTCATTCTGCCTGCTCTTATGTGTTCTTAATATTACCACTGACTACGTGTGCACGTAATATCCAATCAAATCTCTCTGCTAATATTATTTTTGAGTGATTTTAATTCACTTGGTTTGGAAAGACAAAAGCATAATTCTGTCATGCCAGTAAAGTGAATGAACTTCAGAGAGAGAGAGAGAGAGAGAGAGAGAGGTGCACAGTTTGAGAAATAGTTGGGAGTCAAATGATACAAACAGAGTCCTACTCTATAACAGCCAGCCAATCGCAGCTCTGTGTAGACTCCAGCCAGCTGGAAGCACGGTATCCCAGAGTCCCTGCAGGGCTGTGAGAGGCAACTTGATATTCCTCCCATGAACCAGAAGTACCTCAGTGAGATGCTGCTACAGCTCACAGCACACAGATGCACTGCACACGCGATAGAAAGCATAACTCAAACCCTATCAACTAAAACAGCACACAGTACAGTCAATAGAAAGAATAACTCAAAGACTATCAACTAAAACAGCATACTGTACAGCCAATAGAGAGAATAACTCAAACCCTATCAACTATAACAACACACTGTGCACGCGATAGAAAGAATAACTCAAACCCTATCAACTAAAACAGCACACTGTACAGTCAAAAGAAAGAATAACTCAAACCCTATCAACTAAAACAGCATACTGTACAGCCAATAGAAAGAATAACTCAAACCCTATCAACTATAACAACACACTGTACGCGCGATAGAAAGAATAACTCAAACCCTATCAACTATAACAGCACACTGTACACACAATAGAAAGAATAACTCAAACCCTATCAACTAAAACAGGATACTATACTGTCAATAGAAAGAATTATTCAAACTCTATCAACTAAAACAGCACACTGTACACTCTATAGACAGAATAACTCAAATCCCATTTAAATCAGCTCCTTGTACTCTCAAAAGAAAGAATAACTTGAACCATATCAACCAAGACAGCACACTGCACTCTACACAAATAATAACTCAAGCCTCATAACCTAAAGCAAGACACTGTGCTCTATATGAGGTATAACTCAAACCCAGTCTCCTGAAAGAGCATACTCCACTCTATACAAAGAATAACTCAAGCAGCATACTGTACTTTACACCACTGTTTCCCAACCCTGTTCCTGGAGTACCCCTGCCATGCATATTTCAGATGTCTCCCTAATTTAAAACACCTGATTCAGCTGATCAGCTCATTAGTGGAGTACTTAATGACCTGATCTGGGTGTGTTAAATCAAGGAGACATCTGAAATATGCAGGGCAGGGGTACTCCAGGAACAGGGTTGGGAAACACTGCTCTAAGTAGGTAATTTATTGACCAATATCACAGAAAATATACAGTTTTTAACATTTCCCACGTCTTACAGTCCACATAAACACATCAACATAATATATAAACACATTAAAAATTATTAAACAAAATTTCTCACACATTCATACACATATATGCACGCATTCTCACAGCTCATTAGGCTGTCCAGATTTAGTTTAGTTCTTACATCTGGGAAACGATCTTGGACTGAACTAGTGTATCCGCATACAGCCAACACATGTAGCTCGGCCTGTATTCCTCCCGCAGGACAATCGCATATACGCTCCTCCCGAGGTAACCCCTGCCACCTACTGATTTCTACACGCAGTCTGTCAGAGGACAACCGAAACTCACTAAAAACCATTCTCTGGTGCTCTGACACACTACCCACAATAACTGCATTATAGACCCTGCGTACGGAGAGATCATGGTTTATCAACAGATGCGTTTGGAGCTGAAGTGTCAGCAGCTCGACTTAGATTTAGCGCAAACATCAGCGGGTCGTCTGTAAACCCTCGTCTTTTGAACAAGACATCATAAAAGAACGTATACTGCCGACTCTTTATTAGAGCTGCGAGAGACGGCCGGCCAATCTCCAGCAAACAGAGGTCATTCGGGGTACTTGTTCAAACCCCAATAACAGACTTTACTGCAACCATGTAAATGGAATTCAACCTATAAAATACTGTTCCAAGCCAACTCTCGCATCCATACTAGTGAAGATAGCAGACATGCGTCCAAAGCCTTGCGTTTAAAAAAAAACGGTAAATTCCTATGGCGTCGAACAAATGTGAATAACTTCAACAAATTACAGTACTTATGGCTTGAATGTTGCGTCACAATAGGGGCAAATTTTGCATCATCAGTAAAAACAGATCCAAGATAACTGTAAAAATTGCAGTGGCTAACGGATAGACCGTTTGCACCGATCACCATAATCACCATAAAATTTGATTTCCTCGTGTTAATTTCCATAACGCACTCGGTACCACACCACTCCCTTGTAGTGGATAAAAGCACAGTATCATCCATGAAGAGCAAACAATGCAGCCACTGAAAGAAGCCATCGAGCCGACATTTATCTCTCTCAAGTTCAACAAATTCATTTTTAAATACAATTCAAATAAAACACAGGATGTAGGAAACCCCTGTTTAACACCAATAGTAGATGCAATTAAAGCAGCACCTAAAACACACTCAGTAGAATAATAAATTGACCATATTGCCGCCAAATTAATCATACCACAACCAAGACGTTTAATACATGGAGCTATTTCTGTCTCAGTATTTTATCATACGCTTTTGAAAAGTCAATGAACATAAAAAAAGTTTGACATGTTTGCATTTGGCATAATCTATGAGCAATAATAGCGTCATTATTTGTTCCTGGCAACCTCTTCCTTTTTGCGAGCCGGTTTGTTCCCATAAAGTTTTAAACCAAGCTTGAAGCCGGGACGACAATACAGCATCGTACGCTTTCGCTATCGTGTTGCTAACACGGATACCCCTATAATTATTACAGGAACCTCTGTCACCTCCTTTAAAAAGCATGGTCAACTTAGCAATCGACCGCTGACTAGGATAAACACAAGTCTGAAAAACAATGTTAAACAATGCAGTGAGAGACAATATCCAGCTAATAGGTAGTGCTGTGATTACTCGTGGTGTCATACCATCCGGGCCGAAAATTGGCTCATCCAACACTGGAATGGTTATTTCGCCAGTTGGAAAGTCCAGAGAAGGTACTCCTTCTGGATTCAGTGGAACCTCCATGTGAGTCTTAAACTCCTCATCTGTATGACCCCCATCATTCCTGGTTTATTTAATCTCCCCATTCCAGTCTATTGCCCAACATATAGCCTTACCCTCACCACCCTGAACTAGCTTGAACCAATGGTTAACATCGCAATCTAAAGGCTGTATTTGGCGTAGTGGAGGGTTGTTATTTGCACAGAAATGCGTCAGATCGTACAAACCATCTACACAAAGAATAATTCAAACAGCATACTGTACTCTACGCAAATAATAACTCAAACAGTATACTGTACAGAAAGAATAAGTCAAACTCCATCCCCTAAAATAATACACTGTTCTATACACAAAGAATAACTCAAACCCCTTCACCTAAAACAGCAAACTGTACTCTACACAAAGAAAAACTCAAACTCCATGACTTAAAATAACACACACTGTACTACACAAAGTATTACTCAAACTCAATCTCCTGAAACGGCACACTGTACTCTACACAAAGAATAACTCAAACAGTATACTGTACAGAAAGAATAAGTCAAACTCCATCCCCTAAAATAATACACAGTACTATACGCAACCTAAACAGCACACTGTACTCTACACAAAGAATAACTCAAACATCATCACCTAAAACAGCAAACTGTACTCTAAGCAAAGAATAACTCAAACTCCATGACTTAAAATAACACACACTGTACTACACAAAGTATTACTCAAACTCAATCTCCTGAAACGGCACACTGTACTCTACACAAAGAATAACTCAAACAGTATACTGTATAGAAAGAATAAGTCAAACTCCATCCCCTAAAATAATACACTGTACTATACGCAAATAATAACTCAAAACCCTTCACCTAAAACAGCAAACTGTACTCTACGCAAAGAATAACTCAAACTCCATGACTTAAAATAACACACTGTACTACACAAAGTATCACTCAAAGTAAATCTCCTGAAACGGCACACTTTACTCTACACAAAGAATAACTCAAGCAGTATACTGTACAGAAAGAATAAGTCAAACTCCATCACCTAAAATAATACACAGTACTATACGCAACCTAAACAGCACACTGTACTCTACACAAAGAATAACTCAAACATCATCACCTAAAACAGCAAACTGTACTCTAAGCAAAGAATAACTCAAACTCCATGACTTAAAATAACACACACTGTACTACACAAAGTATCACTCAAACTCAATTTCCTGAAACGGCACACTGTACTCTACACAAAGAATAACTCAAACAGTATACTGTACAGAAAGAATAAGTCAAACTCCATCCCCTAAAATAATACACTGTACTATACGCAAATAATAACTCAAAACCCTTCACCTAAAACAGCAAACTGTACTCTACGCAAAGAATAACTCAAACTCCATGACTTAAAATAACACACTGTACTACACAAAGTATCACTCAAACTAAATCTCCTGAAACGGCACACTTTACTCTACACAAAGAATAACTCAAGCAGTATACTGTACAGAAAGAATAAGTCAAACTCCATCACCTAAAATAATACACAGTACTATACGCAACCTAAACAGCACACTGTACTCTACACAAAGAATAACTCAAACATCATCACCTAAAACAGCAAACTGTACTCTAAGCAAAGAATAACTCAAACTCCATGACTTAAAATAACACACACTGTACTACACAAAGTATCACTCAAACTCAATTTCCTGAAACGGCACACTGTACTCTACACAAAGAATAACTCAAACAGTATACTGTACAGAAAGAATAAGTCAAACTCCATCCCCTAAAATAATACACTGTACTATACGCAAATAATAACTCAAAACCCTTCACCTAAACGGCACACTGTACCCTACACAAAGAATAACTCAAACATCATCACCTAAAACAGCATACTGCTCAGTCATGGCTCTGTTGCGACCTGTATTCATGAATTTACCTTGCCCATCCACTTCACTAACTCCAATAATGAACCATGAGCAAAGTCAATGTAACAGAGAATGATTCAAAATATCACGAGTAGTGCGCACATAACGCAGTTTAAAATTGCATGTAAAAAAAAAATCACAGAGCATAAGCAGGTACATAATTTTCTTCGCCGACAGCGAATTGAAATTTGCCATTTCAGCACAGGATGCGTTCTCAGGTAAAGATTAATGAATGTGTCATGTGCATGTGAGAAGGGGGATAGTTTTAAAGAATAAAGGAGGGGTACGGGCTGGCCCACTTGTCAGAAGTTAGTGCTCACGGTGCCTTTGCCCCCAATACAGGTGAATTAACCTTCCGTTCAGAAATGCTTTAATGGAGCCAGTCGCTTAAATCCGTTCATTTCCTTTTCATCAAAAGGGGCTTATCAATCTGCTGTGAGCTGAGGCGTCAGCTGACGCGGGGTTTGAGGGAGTGTGTTCAGTACAGCCCGGGCTTCCCATCACACGCTGCCAGGTGTCCTCTGTGCTCTCTGATTACCACCGCCGACCGACACTGGAGCGCAGTCAAAAGCAGAACACACTCACTTCAGAAAGAAAACACACTCATGCACACAAAAACACACATAAAAAGACACACGCATGCAAACACGAATAAACACACACTCACTCACAAGCACACATACAACAGGTAAATGCTCCCTCATAAACACACAAAAACACACAAATGCAAACACGCGTGAATGCGCTCGCGCATGCACAAGAGCAATATAATGCACTCATTCGTAAGCACACACATTACAGAGAAATACTCCCTAACACACACATGTACAAACACAAAACACACACATGCAGGTATGAGCACACATATGCCTGCATAGATGCACACAGATACACACACGCTCACACACACACGGACTTGCAGTCCAATCCTCTATTTTTGAGAAGGTCCCTGCCCTCCTCGGGCTGGAGCTCGGACATGTTTGCCGGCGAACCGCGGAGCTAATCACAGGCGATCATGTGATGATGTGAGTATGAGCAGCCTGCGGGATGGCTAACGCAAACGGACAGTGCGCTCTGCAATAATTAGAGAGCAGGGGAAGGGTTTGTCAGACACACACCTGGGGTCGTCCTGCAGAAATAGGTCAGCACCAGGGGGGCACCTATGGACAGACCTGCCGCTTTATAGGGTCAGACAGGTGCGCCCCCAAACTCCCTCCTGCTGACAATCCGGCACGCTATCTTTAGTTCCACAATAACCTGCAGGCTGCAGCAGTGCTGGCCTTGTGTTTGGGGTGATGTACAGAGAGGGACAAAGGGACAGAGAGAGAGAGAGAGAGAGAGAGAGAGAGAGAGAGAGACATCCAGACACAGTGAGAGACAGAGTCCGCAATAATACTTTTTCATTCCCATCCCCAGGCCCTGACCTCAGATCAGCCTGCATGCCCCTTCTCCCCACTACAGAGTGGGCTTTCACCAAACTGATCTCAGGTACCCAGAGTCAGTACTCCGTGAGAAAACCCTGGACAGTGAGATCACCCACAGAGCAGAAGGCACAGCCGTAAATCAGGGATCTTGAGGGCGGTGAGCGCAGACATCCAGACACGCTGCTGTCTCAGTCAGTCAGTCATTACCTCCATCCCGCTCCAGGAGCACTGATTTCAACACACACCCACGTGCTCTGTGAGAAAAAATGAGCGCACTTCCATATAACCTGTCATTACATGGCAATTTAAGCACATAACTGACACAAATGCCAAAAGGAAATAATTAATAAACAAAAGACTGAATTCAATTAATATTCATGATGCACTGAGATTGCGTCTGTCAGTATAGCCACTGTCCATCACCTCACAAACAAATCTAACCCTAAAATACTGGCATGGTTTGGGACCAAGGTTGTGTATGTGGTGGGCATGTGTGTTCCTGTGTATGTGTGTGTGAGGGAGTGTGCCTGTGCACGCACATGTCCCCCCTCTCTCCTCGACACACCCGTGCAGCTCGTTATAAATACCACGGTGTCCTCAGAGAACAGGCATGTTTATGCTCCTGGGCTACACATCACCACTTCCTCATTTCAGCAAGTAGCCATCTTGTTTCCTGCCAGCTTTTGTTAAAACAAACTCTGACACATCTAGTGTACACCTGGGAGGTGGTTAGGAGTGGATGAAGGCTCGGAGAAAATGGGCCCCTTCAGGCATACTGCTTCCAGCCTGTAGGTAGGACAAGCAATAAAACAGTTAGTTCCCCTACATTAGAGTCAGCAGCCATTTTGAGGTCCTCGGCAGTTATTTTATCCGTAAAATGAGCCTGGCTGCCAGCGCGCGGTTGAAAGCAGATCAGCCATAGACTCTGACTGTGTAATTGACAATTCAGAGAAGCAGGTAATATTTCAACTTTTTACCTGTCTTTCGACCACACTCTGAAATAAACTTTGATAAGACCAAAAAATGACATGCTGACCATTTATATTTAGAATATTTACATATTCTTATAAGACAAGTTGAGGAGACTTTTATTTTAAATCTTACTTTTCCAGAGATGAACTGGGGAATCAAAGTGCAGTGGTAATGCGAGGTAAAGATTGGCAAATCCCAGGTGTAACCAGATGTGAAGAACTTGTGTTTGTGAGGGGCAGTCAGGCCCACACTCCTGCTCTCTCATGGGTCTTATGACCACAGTCAACTGGCAATGGGAAAATATAATGAAAAAAACGTCACACCAACTGCGCCTCTATTGGAGTACTCAGTTAGCAGAGATGCTTGGGACCTGGACCACTAAGATCTTCAAATTAAACTTTCCAGACTTACAAGATTTACAGCAAGAATCCAAGAGCAAACTTTGAATCATTAATTTGGGGAGCACAGAATTAAGTAGCAAGTTTAACAATTAGACTTAGAATAAAGTGTCTAATAGCAGGTTGCCGCTGACCACAAAATCAGTGACAATTATGAAGATGTCTGCGTTTGTACTTGAGAATAATATGGAATGCACCATTTAATTTCTTAGTTTCTTCCTTTCACGTATAAATGCCACATTTCCTCGTTATTAAAATCTTAAACATTCTTCTTACTGGGTTTATATGTTAACAGCATCAGATAAACTCCTTTTTGATTTACCACGATAAAATGCTCATCCATACAGTTTATTGACCTTGTCGGGATCATTTTCACTCGAGATCTTCACCGTTTTTGGACACTGGAAATATGTTACACCAAGCGTTCGGTGCCCCAGAAAACATTCAGTCCTTAAAGTTGACATCATGTAAATGATTTCATCATAATTAAACGAAGACTCAAAATAACAGCACTACCCAGTTCAACGAAGAGTAGAAATAGGCACAGGCAGTGAAATCTATATCAGGATTGTTGGCAGTGGAAAGTGCCTCAGAGGGTCAGTACACAGTCTGCAGGGGCACATCTTCAGTCAGCGGATGTTTGTTTTGCTCTGACTGCAGTGGGAGTCCTATTCCACCAGAGAGAGGCCAGTACAGAATGCTGATGCCAGAGCCCAGGGTTACAGGCTGGACCCAGGAGACCCAAAGGGAGAGGAACAGCACTGCACTGCCTCATTCAGCAGCCACTCCGTAGGGACAGGCACAGGGAGGACTAAAGCCAACACTTCTCATCTCTATCATGACTGCGAAATCACCCTGCAAGGTAATATTAGCAGAGAGGAATGCACATGCCCCAGTGCACTGTGGGAGATATAGTAGGGCTACCTCTACCCCAATGCACTGTGGGAGATACAGGCCTAATACTGCCCCAGTGCACTGTGGGAGATATAGGGCCATCACTGCCCCAGTGCACTGTGGGAGATACAAGGGTATCACTGTCCTGGTGCACTGTGGGAAATATAGGGCTGTCACTGCCCCACTGTACTGTGGGAGATATAGGGCTATTACTACCCCATTGCAGTGTGGGAGATACAAGAGTATTGCTGCCCCAGTGCACTGTGGGAAATTTAGGGCTGACACTGCCCCAGTGTGCTGTGGGAGATAAAGGGCTATCACTGCCCCAGTACACTGTGGGAGATACAAGGGTATCACTGCCCCAGTACACTGTGGGAGATATAGGGATATCCCTGCCCCATGCAGTGCACTGTAGGACATATAGGGCAATTCCTATCCCAGTGCACAGTGGGAGATATAGGGTTATCAAATAAAAGTGGATGAAACCTTCACAGAAAATGAGAGCGCTGAATGGGAAGTGAAGAAAAGTGAAGAAAAAAATTCTGTTAAGGCCAGTATTTCAAAAAGACGCTTGACTATTATACCACAAGCAGCAGATATCAGGGCTGAGGCTGTCTGATCTGCCGGTGCTCACCGAGAGCTGCGCTTCTCACTCTCCCGCCTGTGAAATCAGAAGAGTGCGCTGCTCACAGTGAACTCCTCGCGACACAGTGAGTGCACTTCCCTGCCTCATGGGCCTTCAGTCCTGCCTCCAAATCACCACTGTGTCCCTGATTAAAATTTCTCGAACAGAAACACGGCACTGCATTTCTTCTCTCTCCCCGAAGTGATTCCTCACATAAAGAGAAAAAAGACTTCTCTCCCTGACTAGAGCCCAGCGCCATCAAATATTAATGCTGTACCTCAGCTCTGTTTCTCTCCTCTGCCTGCACCTCCCACTGTTTGAGGGAGCTCATTTTCATCCAATGAGTGAACTCCAAATGCTGACCAGAACAAGGCTATTTGGTTAATTTGTTATGATGGGCGTGGTTTCCACTTCTTTTAAACGAGCATATGGCTCTGCAAACGCTGACAAAAAACAACAAGCATGAAATACTCAGGTCCCCCATCACGGTACGGCCGGTATATGACCTGGGAGCAAAATGTGATGGAGGGATGGACAGACGGGCACAAGGACAGACAGAAGTATGAAAAGGCACATCTACATAATAACACTTAGCTATACCTTACATTTTGTAGGGAAATATCAAATGGTTTAAGAGTTCTGGCCCAGAAAATAAGGGAATAGCTGATATGTGAACTGGAAAGATAATGCGGTGAAGAAAAAGACAGATTGAAAGAGGGAACGGTCAGATGCATAAAAAGGCTCATTCATACAATAATATTCATCCATAAACAAAATTTAGTTGAGGAATATTGAACAGTTTCAGAGTTCTAGTTTGGAAAAGAGGTATGACGGATGGACAGAAGCACTTATTCCTAAATTCCCATCAACTTTGTGTCTGTGCATAATTATCATCGACTGGAAGTTCACCTAAAGTACTCCAAATACTGCTAAAGACACTGATTGGATGACACATATCAGGTGATTATGCTCCATTTAATTGGTTTCCCCAATTACGATGAAATGGCTCGACAAATGAGGACCATGCAAAATGCGCGTAAATATCTGATTGGCCAGAACATTTATGCAAGTCTGCAGGACAACTACTAGACAACAAGTTGAGCTGCTGAATATTCAGCAATGTTTATATTATTAATCAAATACTTCAGGTGAGTCAAGCTCAGAGAACGCAAAGATAATTTGCTGTCTGCAAAACAGTGGAAATAGTTTCACCCACGGATATTTTGAAGGACTGTATGCTAAAAAAGTGAGGTTTTGAGTGGTTCTGTCTGGGGCTCGTTTACGTCACTATAGCGCGCGGCTCCTCACAGGCTTCACACGCCTCTTAGTTAGCACAGGAAGCGTGAAACAGCTCTCAGGCGCTCTCCCGAGCGGACCCAGCCCTGGCACGCTTTACCGCCGCGTGTTCCTGCGCCCACGCCCACCCGTCTGTATCCGGGCTTCATCTGCATTGGGTGAGGGCGGTAAATTGGGCCGCGGGGCGGCTGGAGGTGGGCCAGGGAAATATCCCATCCAGAAGAGTGTGGGTGGGGAGTGTGTGCGGTGGGGGGGGGGGGGGGGGGGGGTTGTCAGCAGCAGGAGCTGCGGAAGCTCCTGCTGTTATCCCTGCTTTATGAGCTCTGATCTCACAGGAGTCATTCAGCACTGCTCTCCGGCTGCATCAGTCTTCCTGGAGCCCAAATTGGGCCTCATCGGGAGGGCGACTGGGGCAGAGAGAGCGATGTCAGGGGAAGGGAGGGGAAGCCATAAGGGCTATAAAACACAGTCTCGTTGGCGGGATGAAGACTGCAAAGAGATCCCCTTAAATTGTGTGGTTTTTCTGGTGCCCACTGCCCAGCAGCTACATTATATGCACAGATATTGTAAGAAATGCTTTTCAATACATCTGAGCAACTCATGAAGAATAAAATTTATGCAAAGTAGAGAAAAATGAAATAAGAAAAAACAGAGGAAATCAACAGATTTTTTGTGAAATATTATCCAATCGGAATTCACGTCACATCTGATTCTCTACTGTGTTGCTTTTATGCAACCGGTCTCACTGTCTGCTGCTGTTCGCACATAGACGGCCATAGAAATGTGTGTAAACAAAGCTGAGAAGGTATGCATTTCTTGTTGGAAATAAGAATACTTGCAATAATGTCTTAACAAGTGAAGTGTATTGGGTATCCCAGAGGAGAATAATTCATATTAATTTAATTTCAAATAGTCCCCGGACAGAGGTTAGAGAATTCAAAACTTAACTTAGTGTTTGAATATTCTTTTCTGCCTGGGAAACTTCCAAACTCCAAGAAAATGACCCAGAAGTATTAACATGGCTGCCATGATAAGTGTGTTCCAATTCTCCAAATGTTAAAGAAAGAAGCTCCAATGCTTCCTAACCTTTAGCATTGGGTACACTAACTCTTGGGCTCTGTTTGAAAATTCAAATAATCACATCCTTTTTCCATCCACTTTTCTTTAACCTTGGTGGAAAACATCATGAGGTTAAGTAAGTAAGTAAGTAACTAAAATTTATTTGTATAGCACAATTACAACCAAAGTGCTTTACGATCAGTAAATAAAAGACGATAAAAGACACATTAAGATTCAGCCAGAGCGGCACATAGGATATCAAAGGGCACTGACAAAGACAATGACACAGTACAAGAAGAAAGACGCCTCCATCCAGAAATCACATGCAAATCAGTGGCTGCCAAATGCAACCCGGAACAGGTGTGTTTAAAGTGAAGTTTTAAAACCAGACACAGATGATGCAGATTTCAGTTGGTTTGGTAGACTGTTCCAAAGCCTTGGAGCAAACACACTAAGAGCAAGGTCACCTTTATGTACCAGGCGACAGGTGTAAAGCGTACTTCAAAACGGCTAAGGAAAAGACAACTGCGCTGCTAAGAGAATTCCAATGCACTTACACTAGGCAACTTGATCATGCATCTCTCGCTCGTCATGTTCGGTTGTTGTCGTGACTGGCCGGATGGATGGTAGTCGCTATAAATATTGCAGCCCCTCAAAAATTCTGCGTAGTGTTATAGTGGTCAGGATGTAACTTTTTAACCACTGGAACGCAGTCTGGAGCTCTTTCTGTTGATTCCATTACAGCGTAATGGGGGGAATGAGAGCTGTGTGGGGGCTCATATGTATCAGTGGTCCCAGTACGGTGAGAGGTGTTTGAAAGATTCAGGGGCGATGTGGCCTGCTTTAGGATACACGCGGGTGGGGGGTATAGGGGGCAGTGGCCCATACTGGTATTGGACGGTATGGTTTGGAGGGCGGATGGATGCAGGTCTGCAGGTGATTGACAGGCTGGGTACAGGAGAGGCACTGCAGCGGAACAGAGACACGGAGACCCAGTCACAGCTGGCTGCCCACCGCCGTACCGTCAGTCACACCTGCTGCTCCAATGACAGCCCTCCTGTCAAAGCCCCACCCACCGCCTCACCTGGGGGTCAGGGGTCACTCCCTGCCCACTGTCTGACACCCCCATCGCCCGGTGCCCTGCAAAGATACGCTTACCCTGCCCCCGCCGACTCTCTCGACATCACGCCTCTCTCCCCCATCGCAGTCGCCCCCTTTAACAGCCAATGAAAATGAGGTTGTGTAATCAGTCAAAGCTTACATAGGCATGAGACTACGACAGGCACAAATTAACATGATCCATTGTTTCGTCAAGTCGGTGGGTGCCCCTCATTAGTCATCCCTGACACTGCGTGAAGCTTCAGAGGTCCGTGTATTTTTTTCTTCGCAATAAAAAGGGAAAGCAGTGCCTAGCGTCATAACCTGAAAATTAATTGAACAGGTTATTCATTGGAATGAAATTCATTTGAGCACTCGTCTGGGCTGTCAAGGTCCTCTGCTTTCATTAGTACTGTTCAACATCAAGAAATTCAGCCTTATTCATTGGGCTGAGCGTGATTAGTTCTTGCATAAACTGGGTTTAAATGAGTATTCATTGAAACAACAGTTTAATTTGGAGTCGAATACTAATCAAACTTTAAATGTCTATTGATTAGAGAGAGAGTTGTATCAGCCTACAGAGACAGCCCTTTCGAAAGATTTGTGAATGTTTTTCTTCATTGGTTCTAAAACTATTTTGCGTGCACTGAATTTTAAAATGCGTAATGCGTCGTGTCCGGAAGTCTGTCACATGATAAAGAGCTGTCTGCCTGGCGGAGGGCTTTAAAAAATTGGCTTGAATTCACAGAGATCGTCATTCACGACCGCAGACTCGGCGATAAAACATTACTAGTGTCTTAAATTAACCTTGACGTCAAAGACGCAGACGCCGCCAACGAGGAGCTTTGTGTCCATGGTGATTACAAATGTTTGCGTTCGTCGCTATTCAAATTCTCCCGGGGAAAAGAAAACGCACACCCAGCTCTGGGACTGTGTGGCAGAGAGAGGAGACCTTGATTCTCTCCCGCTCTGCACCGGGCACCATAAAGAGAAGCTTCTACGGAGCACTTCAGCACAAACTCAGCCCACGGACTTCAGAAGTCCCTGAAACTTGCACTGCTAACTTCCCCTCTGCACAGTCAGCCCTGTCCATGAGAGACTCTTTGTTGGGCTCAGCTGCACTCATGGACATTGTTTTGTTCAGTTTTGCCTTGCCCCGCGCAATAAGCCTCTCTGCTCTCCTAAAATCACTCCGAAGATGTGCTGACACCTGATTTTCCGTGGTTTTCTGGACCGTTTCAGAATATGCTAAGTGACCTCGGGCGTCTGAGCGCTGCTCCTCCTGCAGTCGTCCTCCTCATCCCTTGTTTCTCTGCCAGTCTCTCCTGCACTTCCCGCCCCATCAGGGACACATAACTCCAGTCCCGGGGGGGGGGGGGGGGGGGGGTGGGGGGGGGACATGCCTGCATCTGTGCTCTTGTTTTTTTAATTCCACATATTACACCCACTAGTGTTTCCTAATCAGCAGGACACCTCAGCTGGTTGAGTCCTGCACAGAGCCCCAGTAAAATATTTCCACCTCGGACACATGTGCAATCTCTTCACCTGCTGCTCTTTTCAGAGATTAATGGGACAGAAATGGAATTTAGCAAAAAGGTAACTTCCAGACAGCTGTTAGGGAGAGCTTGTTTTATTTTAATTTTTTTTTTTTTAACTGAGTGGTCAGTGTGGAATAGCTTACTAGGTCATGTAGACAGAAACTGAGAGGTTTTCAAAACCTGACTTACTAAGCCACCAGGGATTACCAAGTTTTTCAATAAACAAAGTATTAAGTACACATAAGTGGTCAGCAAAGGCAAAGTATTGTACGGCTGATTGGCCTGTCTTCATCCTGATGTTAGTGCTGTGTTAAATCATGCTATTTTAGGTTATATAGAGGATCTTACATGAGCGGTCCTCTCATAAGACAGTTATGATACGGTTAGAAAACATTTTGGGTTTGTTGCGATCTAAATCCAACTTTATTCAGAGACAACCAGGAGTATAAGATTCAATCAATCTCATAAATGCATTGCGGAATCTAATGGGAAACAAACATAATCTCTGCTAGCACCTTAATGGTCATTCCCATTAAATGTTTTCACTGAGGGAACTCCATCACTCAGGCAGTCAGTGAGTCACAGACATTCGCATTTGAACTGGCAAAACTTTCTAGATTCACACTCAACTGAGTAGCTAGCTAACATTAGCTCGCTAGCCAACTAGCCTATAAACTAATGTTACATAATTGTTACTGAAAGGTACTGTAAGCATGCTGGCTAGTTAGCGAAGTAACATTAACTTAGGTATGACCGTGGCACTCAGCTGGTTCACTACAGTGCTAAGCCATGCCAATTTAACTAGTCTTACACTTGGTATTCATGGCTAAATATTAACAGCGTGACGTAACACAAAGCAAATTTTTCCTACGCTCTCAGCAAATGACATTTTTTTTTTCTCGCAAAAGTGATAAGTGCCAAATGTAATATCAAAATAATGTCATGAGCTGGGATGAATGAAAATTACTACACTTCTAAGATAAATTACTTAATGTGCTGAGTTAAGTAAATCCAAGGTCTTATCTTAGGAAGACATCATAAGTGTCAGCTCAAATAACAGTGGGGGTTAACTAAAGAAGGTTACAGTGAACCTTACCCTCCTGCCCCTGTGGCTGTGCACCGCAAACAGGCCTCAGGACTCGGGGGATGTGGCATGGGCTGGATCGCATGGTGACTAAGGTAGGTGGCTAAAGCAGCCAGGTGCTTCAGATTCATTAGTGCTACAGACTACAGAGGACAGCATTATGCATGCAGAGGTGATTACAGTCTGGATACAGCCATTTCGTGAGTATGAGAGAGAATGAGAGAGAGAGAGAGAGAGAGAGAGAGTGCGTGTGTGTGTGTGTGTGTGTTTGTGTGCATGTGCAGGTGTGTCAGTGTTAGTGTGTATGTGGTGTACACCTGTGTGTTTCAGTATATGTTCTGAAATTTCTGTACACTGAAACAGATATGCACAGACACCTGGGGAAGGACAGGTGCTCAAATACTGTCGTAAAATACTGAGAGAAAAGGAATTCAGTGAATAACTTCAATATGAGCTGCTTCAAAAAGCTGCACATGTTGAGGTGGATGTGACGACAGACAGTGAATTGCTGAACACTACATGTCTTTTTGCTGCTGTCAGTGTTCACACACACAGACTCACATACTTTCTCATTCTCACCCAAACACACACCTCCACCATCAAATACACTGCTTAGCGAAAAAAAAAAAAAAGTCGCACGCTGTAACATTTTGTCGGACCGCCTTTAACTCTGATCATGGTGCTCATGCATTGAGTTCAGAATCGTATGCAATGTTACATTTATTTCTGCCTAGACTTGCATTAACTTGTGATTGAGATCTTGTATTGACAAGTGGCGAGTCAAACCACTCCGACACACCTTCACCAGCACATCCTAAAGACTTTCAGTTGGTTAAGGTCCAGACTCTAAGGCAGTCAATTCATGTGTGAAAATGATTCCTCATGCTCAGTGAACCACTCTTTCACAATTTGAGCCCAATGAATCTCAGCATTGTCATCCTGGAATATGTCCGTGGCATTAGGGATTAAACAGTCCACTGATGGGATGCTCAGGTCATTCATACATTCAGGTGGTTTGTTGATTTCACATTATTGCTGCACAATATTACAAAGCCTTGGCCTGACCAACTGAAGTAACCCCAGACCATAACACTGCCCCCAGAGGCTTGTACAGTGTGCACCATGCAGGACGGGTGCATCGCTTCATAAGATTCCCTTCTGACCCCGACGTGCACATCGCTCCAGAGTAGGGTAAATATGAGCTCATCAGACCACATGACCTTTTCCCATTGCTCCTCAGTCCAATCCTCATGCCCCCAGCAAATCAAGGTTTTTTTTTGTGATTGGTCTCACCAACAAGTGGCTTTATTTAGTAGTTTAGTCCCAATCCGGCAAATTCTTGTCATATCTTGAAACTGGTAATGTTTTCCTTTCACAGTGAAATATAGCTATGAGTTTTACCGTCAATTTTTTTACAACAAGACATCGCCAAGTGCTTTAATGATTTCCGATCACTATCATTCATAATTTTTTCCCGACCCATTTCCTCCGTAAAGATGTGGATTCACCTCTGTCATTCCAGGTTTTGATACAGCACTGGACAGTTCTTAACTCAATTCCAGTGATTTCAGCAATCTCCTTAGATGTTTTATTTGTTTGATACAAGCCAGTAATTTACCATTCTTGAAATATAGTACAGCGTAACATCTTTTCCATAACCATGTGATATGTCTCCCGACATGGTTAAGAGAAGAGAAGTTACACGCAGTCAGGGTTAACAGAATTGCTGCCAGCTGAAGCATATTAATCACTGCAATAATGATTCAATCACAACCGCTTGAGTATTTGCCTATTAAAATCCTACAGGGACTTCTTTGGCCAGGCAGCGTACGTACACAGATACAGACACTATTCCACAGTTGCTGAGCTGTGAGCACAATTTCTGCCAATCTCCCTCATTCTCCCATACGCACACAGACACTTAAACACACAGGTCATGTTTTAATGGTAACCAGTCACTTTCTATTTGGCTTCTGATCAAACCACAGAAATGGTAATTGAATTGTTTGAGCTATTTTCTGGACTTTATATGCTTATTGGTATGAACTGTTCATTCTGTTGGTGCTCAAATGCAGAATTAGAGCCAAGGAGTTTTAGTCGAACACTCGTCGGTTTGGAGCTAGTGCCTGCTAATGTCTGACTGCCGCTATCTGTTCCACTGCCTCTGCATGAATGCTCTGTCTGCATTAGGAGAGTCTGTTTCATTCCTTCCACCTTAGAAAACTGTGGAAACCGTTGCGCTCCAATCTGTCGGACACGAGTCCGGAATACAAGGCTCTTTCCTGGCGGAAACCGCCGCTTAACCAGCCACCCCCCCCCCCCTCCAGCTGGGATTGTGAGCTCAGCCATTTATCACCTCCTAAACAGGTGCAAATTGGGCGCAAATTTTAGCTGTCCGTTATTCAATTTGGGCCTTCGCAGGAGCTGGCGGACGGCCCCCTCCTCCCTGTGCCCATCATATGGGCGATATTGGCCCTCGCCAGCACTGACAGGGAGGATGTTTCACCGCAGAATAAATACTTCTCGCCTTCTGCTTCTTCGAGCAACCACTTCCTGTACGCGCGTACATGCATGCAAGGACAGCCGGTCTGTGGGAGAGGTGCGTGGGTAATGTAGTGTCTGGAGCCGCAATCAGCTTTCTGTGTCATAACAATAATGTGTTGTCAGATGCCAACAACTCTCAGTCATCAACATTATGGCTTCTCAGAGTTCACTCTGGAAACCGTTGTTCTTGTTTCCGTTACATATTGAACTGAGTGAGGCTCATGGACAAAGCCAGTTCTGACACTAAATACAATTTTGAATCACTCAAACTCATGAGAACACCGTGCAAAATTAATTTGCCATTTGTTCATATTTTCACTCAAACATTTTGAAGTGAAAGGCAAATACAACCAGGAGCATGTTGCCTTCACAACCAAGTATCTGTGTCATGGGCAAATACGCCTCAATAGACAGTTTATAATGTAATTGATGGAAAAAAGAAGGCTCTATCGAAAGGAATAATTTGAAATAAAATAGGAAATTACATTACAAATTGATCTGCCAGATTAAAAGTCTAAGAAGCGAATGTAGGACTTTTATTCTGCATGGTGAATGCAGCCATTGCCAGCGAAATGTGGCTTTAAGAGAGTAAATCATCCCCGAGCAGGCAATAAAAGTAGCTAATTAAAAGCAATTAAAAGCTTGTTTCAACTCAGGTTGCAATTAAGTCTGGAATGAACAGCAGCACAAACAGGGGCCCCAGGACAGAGTTTGTACACCCACTGCCACCCACCTCCCCCACCCCCTTCCACCCTCATGCGACTGCAAACGGATGCTAATGCTACTGAAAATTTGTCCAAAGAAGAAACAGCCTCATTCCTCATCAATGGCACCATGCCGGTGAGAATTGGTTCGGTTTGCTTGGCACATACAGTCCAGCTGAATCCTCATCTCAACCTCCACAGCAATATAATATGCAAATAAATTGCCCATCTTAATTTTATCCAGATGGTATTTTGAGTGTTGCTCCATGAGAGATATAGAACATGGATTTTAAATATTAATGAGCATTTTTTATTTTAAATAAGCAAATGCAGCACATGGCCTGTTCATTATGCTGAGGTTAACCTTAAAAATGAAGATCCCTCTTCTGTCTGCTCCCTCAATCTCTTCTCCAGTAACAGTCTTCAGCTGCTTTTTAATATATTTCCTAAAATTCAATGAACGTAGAGCATGCAATGAGACTGAAATGGAATATAGTGGCACATGTACTTACTGTATGAGGTAGGGGTTTGAAACGCCAGTCCTGTAGAGCAGCAGTGTCTCTGGGTTTATTTCCAGTCCAGGAGGACTTCAGTGTCTGCAGGTTTAACTGTCTGCAGGTTTAACTCCAGTCCAGGAGGACTTCAGTGTCTGCAGGTTTAACTCCAGTCCAGGAGGACTTCAGTGTCTGCAGGTTTAACTCCAGTCCAGGAGGACTTCAGTGTCTGCAGGTTTAACTCCAGTCTAGGAGAACCTCTGTCTCTGCAGGTTTAACTCAAGTCCTAGAGGGGCACAGTGTCAGCAGGTTTAACTCCAGTTCAGGAGAGCCACAGTGTCAGCAGGTTTAACTCCAGTCCAGGCCCAGAATAACTGCAAGATTAACTCCTGTCCTGCAGGACCGCAATATATTCAAGTTTAAATCCTTTACTGGAGGGCGGCAGCACTTGCACGTTTTACTCAAGTCCTGTGGCACCACAGTTTCTGAAGATTTAACTCCACTCCTGGGCCCTCATTTATCAAACTTGCATAGGATCTGGTGTAGATTCTGGTGTAAATATTAGCATTCACCAGGTGTCACGTCTGATTTACTAAAAGTGTGTACGTTGCTGATTTCGGTGTAGAACTGGCGTGGTGTTGATAAATCTGGCGGCTGAAACCATCGTAATTTACATGACACGCCCCAATAAATTCATGCTTCAGGAGGCATAGTCCTGCCCACTTTACGCCATGGACTCTCAAAAGACAGCAAAGAAGAAAGAATTCACTGAGGAGGAAATATAAATGATCACATCCGAGGGGGAGAAAAACAAAATTATTTTATTTGGAAGCCTTAAGAGTGGCATAAAGGGAGCCCAGAAGGCTGCAGTTTGGAAAACTATTGCTGCTGCGGTAAACACCGTTGAGGTGGTAAACAGGAGTGCAGCAAACGTTTGATTTAATTCATTAATACATCGAAGGGACTATTCGCACTTATTTAAGTGCGTCCAAGCACAAAAATTGATCGTCATTTGTGTTAGACACACTTAAAAGTGCGGCCAAGATGCACATTTCTCCATTGCCCACACTTATTTTAAGTGTGTCCAAAGCTAACAATTTTTTCTTGGCCAAACTTATTTTAAGTGGTACTTTCTATAAGAGGTACTGGAATGCTCATCAACTGGCGCACTTAGAAGTGTGGCCAAGAAAAAAAATCAGCATCGGCCACACGTATAAGTACGAATAACATCGGCCTCAATAAATTCAATTTATAGATCCATAATATTTCATGTTCTAAAGCCTACATAATTGACAATCCAAATGCTTTACATGTAGAGAGAAAAAAAAAAAAAAGTGGTCAGATTTTAAGATCGCCACCAAAAAACGGGTTGCGGCGCTCAGGCTCATCAGCACACAGATCGGTGGAGGCCAACCAGACTCCAACCTCAAGCTGTCACCGTTCGAGGCACGGATGAGTCCCCACTGCCTCAATCGGAGTTGCATGAGGCTAATTGTTAAAATACAGTCTGCAGAGATCACTCTTCATTGTAATTTTATTAGTATTACTCCATTTTATTGCGTCCCGCATGGAAAGAATCTATATGAACATATACGAGCGTATATGCAAACTATATGCAGCATATATGCCGCATATAGGCCAAATTCAGGTACATATATGTGCTTATAGAGGTCTCCTATATCGCTTCTTTATTTACACATATAGGCCCTATATGTACATACAAGGTATATGTCTCCTATATAGCCCATATACCCAGTGGCAGGTTCTGTTTGTCATACCTATTGTATAGCTCATATCTCACTTTTGCAACTATCATACATGATGCCTAGCTCATATTTTTATTCTCAAGGTAATATCTGCATATTAGTCCAAACTCCCACACAGAAATAACAGGACTTTCACGCAATAACTTATTAATCGCATGTGTACACATGAAATTGGCATCACATTTCATCCTAAATATATGTTGATATGACAATGGCATGTTATCTGTAAACCAATCATTATTATCTATGGCAAGTGAGAGGAGACAAAAAGCAGTGATATCAACACAAATATCTATTATACATTTTTTTCCTGAAACATTAGCAATAGCAAGGTCATCAATTCTTTCTTGACCATACTTATTTCCATTCTATGAAGATTGAGTTGTGTATTGGGGAAGAGAAGGAAATGTATAAAAACAAAATAGTTTGATTTTGTTTATTTCATTAATTAACCATTTTTTTCAAGTTTAAGTCACTGCTAGATTCACCACATTAGATAAAATTGGATTCACATCATTACAGCTCGTACACATCCACTGAAAGGTTATACACTACAGTGTTACGTCCACCAAATGCAATGTTTTCTATCTTGTCTGTCATGCAGTTTCTAGATGAATAATGCTCAGTCTAACTGTAGCAAAATAAAACAAAAACTACATAGTTAAAGTACACAGAAGAACATACATTCAAGTAAACATGCCTTTCGAAAGTCATTTTCATCCCCATATCTATTTGAGCATTTCACTGTGGTTAATGAATTTGAAGACAAAGTCTACATTTCTGTTCACAGTTTAAATGAACAGACACTTGTCTTTTATCTGAGATGCTTGTATAGCAACTAAAGGTCCCAGACTTTTTCCTCCAGGGATGAAATTCCTGAGCCTCACTCTTAAATTCCCACACAGAAAGAACCTATATTAACATATAGGTTTTAATCCCCGCCTCGTAACAACTAGCAGTGGTCGGCAGCTCTTTTCAGAAGTTGTGTGCAATTGGCCAATGTACTACAGGGATGCAAATTATGAAAGGCCTGCTGGGAAGATGTAGATTAGAGTTCCCCTAGGAGCATCCCGTTGGCTAGACGGGCGCTCATAAATAAGATTCGGACTACCATTCCATTTGACTATCCTCTGTGCCCTCATTCTGAGCTTGAGAGGTTTCGCCCAGCAAATATACGATAAGCAATTGCTAATGGCCCCAGGCTGTGTACACTCTCCTGAATTGTCGACAGGGGGCTGCATAAGCGAAGAAGCCTAAGAATTTGTACATAGTTCCCTAATTGGATATCCCAAATTCAGGTGGGATTGGAAATGCCAAATAAAATAACAAAAGAAGAAAAATTTTTTGGTCGTTTTCATATTTTATGGGTGCATATATGAAGATATAGGCACCTATAATATATGAAAACGGCATTAAAACCTATATGTTTATATAGGTTCTTTCCGTGTGGGGTACCACACAAAACGAGCAGCCACTCATCACTTTCCCGGAGGATATGTTCTGTGTCCCGACAATTCCTTTCATGTCGAACAGAAGCCTGTCCCTCTAACAATAGAAGATCTGCCATTGTCAAAATTTGATCATGGTGAAAGTATCCGTAGGCCTATATATAGCTACTGAGCAACAAAAGAAATGCAAGTTAGCCAGTAAGTTAATGTACTCCTATGGTTACTCAGTCAACGTGACCACAAAATAAAGAAAAATTTGATGAAACGAGTGTAAATATGCACGTGCAAGTAATAAATTTCATTTTCTTAAATAATTACGCGCAAACGTATTTTCCAGTATTTATCTATTCATATTCATTTTACTAATAAAAGTAACAACAGCATGACGTCCGCATTGCTGCATATTACTCATTTTGACAGCTGCACTCATTTCTGCATGTTGTTTGCTGGTTTCAAATCTGCGTACGCTTGGCCAGACCTGGCGTGAGATTTTTGCGGACCGTTCGCTCACGTTCAGATCAATAAATGCCGATTCTTGCGGGAGATTTGGTGTCACCCATTTTTTTGTTGTACGCATGTTGGATAAATGAGAGCCCGGGAGAGCCAAAGTGTCTGCAGATTTAACTCCATTCCTGGAGAGCTACAGTATCAGCTGGTTGAATAACAGTCCAGGAGGGTTGCAATGTCTGCAAGTTTGACTCCTGTCCTAAAGTATTACAGCATCTGAGGATTTAAATAATTTGACCAGCAGACACTGTAGCTTTCCAAGACTGGCGTCAATCCTATAGACTTAGAGGACTGGAAATAACTCCACATGAAGTGATTAAAGCGATTAAAGCATATAAGCCATCATAGGTCAATTTTGGGAAAATCAAGGCAGTGGACTTTGGTATTTTGAAAAGACCATCCGTACCTCACAGTGCGTGAAAATGTGACTGAAGTGGTTTTAGCACTAGGATTCTCACATACACTCTGGCCCCTCAGAACTGGAGATAATACGATAGACATGGTGGGCCTTCAGGACTGGAATTAAACCTGCAAACACTTTGGTCACCTTGGGCTAAAGTTAATCCAGCAGACACTGTGGCTCTCCTAGACTGTAGTTAAACTTGCAGACATCTAGGTCCTCCAGGACTGGAGTTAAACCTGCAGACACTGTCTCCCTCTAGGACTGGAGTTAAACCTGCAGACACTGAGGCTGTCCAGGACTGGAGTTAAACCTGCAGACACTGAGGCCCTTCAGTACTGGAGTTAAACCTGCAGACACTGAGGCTGTCCAGGACTGGAGTTAAACCCGCAGACACTGTAGCCCTCCAGGACTGGAGTTAAACCTGCAGACACTGAGGGTGTCCAGGACTGGAGATAAACCTGCAGACACTGTAGCCCACCAGGACTGGAGTTAAACCTGCAGACACTGTAGCCCACCAGGACTGGAGTTAAACCTGCAGACAGTGAGGCTGTCCAGGACTGGAGATAAACCTGCAGACACTGTAGCCCACCAGGACTGGAGTTAAACCTGCAGACACTGTAGCCCACCAGGACTGGAGTTAAACCTACAGACACTGTGGCCCTCCAGGACTAGAGTCAAACCTGCAGACACTTTGGCTCTCCAGGCCTCGAGTTAAACCTGCAGACACTGAAGCTCTCCAGGACTGGAGTTAAACCTGCAGACACTGTGGCCCGCCAGGACTGGAGTTAAACCTGCAGGCACTTTGGCTCACTAGGCCTCGAGTTAAACCTGCAGACACTGCAGCCCTTCAAGACTGGAGTTAAACCTGCAGACATTGCAGTCCTTCAAGACTGGAGTTAAACCTGCAGACATTGCGACCACCTAGGACAAGAGATAACCCTATAGACACTGTGGCCCTTCACGACTCTGAATTAACCGGAAAACGCTGTGGATCATCAAGACTGGAGATACTGGAGATGTTAGATACAGTGGCTCTAGAGGACTGGAAATAACTCTATAGAGAATATAGCCCTCCACAATTGCAGAACCCTATATACACAGCCCTTCGGACATTTTTTTTTGACAAATGTGATGACATATAAACAACTGAAAGGATGGATCTGAGCATAACGATATAATCTACAACAAATTGTTGTGGTGTGAGAACTGAACTTGGAACTTGAGGGTTATGGCATTAATTCCAGATAGGTAACTGCTGTCATAACATTCAGGGCAGGCATTAAACCTGCATCGCTTCAGCAGAAATCCAAGAGCATAGCTGTATGGCTATCAAGGTAATCTCTGAAAACTGTTCTGGATAAGACCAGCCACTAAATTCCCAAATCTAAACAGAGACTGACTATGTACTGAATGATTTTTTTACCTATCCATAAAAAACAGCGTCTAACCGCCAAAAATCCTGCTGCAAATAACAATAACAGGCTGTATATTCTCAGCGGAAGGGTTCATGATGTCAGCTGCAGTTTGGCAGCAGTGTGAACATCATAATTACACGCGGCTGTGATGCACCTGTCTGGGTTAGTGAATTATGCGCATGTCACTCTCACATAGCGGAGGTGATGGAGAGGTCAGAGAGCCCTTGTGACAGAAGGCATACTTGGGTGACACAGCACCCTGGCTCTCCCTCCTTCTCCCCCCACCTGGTCTTGAGCAGTCCTTTTAGCACAGGAGATCTAGCTTCAGCGAGCCCTGTCACACAGGCGAGAGCTGGTACAGCTGCGTATCTGGTGAAGCACAGAAGAGGAGAGCTTTGCCAGAGTACTGTCACTGCTCTCCGGTATAGTCCCTTAACCTCCAACACTCAACTCTTGACTCCAACACAATCAGAGTGAAATGAAACTCAGACCCAAATGCTCAACCCTGACAAAGTCACGACAAACTCAAACCCAAGCCCTAATGCTCAACTCCCACACAATCACAGCATATGCAAACCCAAATCCCAATGCTCTGGCACAATCACACCAACCTCAAACTCAACCACTAATGCTCAACTCTGACAAAATCACACCAAAGTCAAACCCTAACGCTCAACTCTGACACAATCAAAGCAAATTAAACCCCAAACCCCAGTGCTGAATTCCAACACAATCAGAGAAACTCAAACAGGAACGCCAATGCTCAAATCCAACACAAACTGCAGCAAAGTCAAACCCAAACTCCATTGCTTAACATTGCTACATTCAGAGCAAATGCAAACTCAAATGCAAACCCTAAAACCAAATCGGAAACTCAACACTTCTCTTTGGAAATTAAAACTCGTGAGCTCAGCGTTTTTTTTTTCAAAAACAGAAAAAAAACAAAACCCTACCAGGCAAAGTCAAAGGCTACACAGAGTGTGTCAGGAGGGGAACAGAACGGATAGCACCCATCCCCTGCTGTCAACACAAAACCTACTGCCAGGGGTCGCATCTCTTGTTGAAGTGCATGCTGGTTTCTAGCTGGGTGAGGGTCTGTGATGCGCGAGTGTGCGCCTTGCTGTGACAGATGGAGTGAGTAATTAATCTCACACGGGGGGAACTAAGGCAGTTCATACGATCTGCACCCCACGCCCTCAATCTGGGGTGCAGCAGCCTCCTGTGGTTTGAGGTTCCCTCCCTATAGAGGAGGATCTCAGGTGCCCCCTCTTTCAGATTGAGCATCTGTTTACTCAGGAAGAACACGGACCTGTATACATACCAGGATCAAAGGCCTGTTAGTGTAGAAGGAATATTTGCCTGTTTATATATGAGGAACAAGGACCTGTTTTTGTAGTGGGAACATTTACCTGTTTACATACCAAGAATATGGACCTGCACATATATGAGGAACAAGGGCCTGTTTGTATTCTAGGAATATGGACCTGTTTACATACCAGGAACAAGGAGCTTTTGTACAGGAGAAACATGAAAGAGGCCAGTAACTTTTGACCAGGTTTTTGCTGATCAATCTCACGATTGCTTACTGCTACTTCAAGATAGCAACACGCCAACAATGTGCCTGCCCCTACATTTTAAGACCAACACGCCCATGGACGCTCATTCTGGTGCAAGTACACTTGCTATTTACGCAACCTGAGCACTGGATGAGAAGGCAGTGACTGCACTGGTCATAAACTATCAAAGACACTTGCGCCACATTCGGCGCCTCTTTGTGCCAAGTGTAAGATAGAGCCCTCAGTCTCTCTGGGATGCTCTTTTTATACCCAAACATGTTACTGATCTGTTGCCAAATAACCTAATTAGGTGAGAGATGTTCCACCTGATGTATATATCTTAGGGGTGTCTTCGACTAAGGATTTTCATAGTTGAATCTGATTCGTCAGATTTTGCCCACAGTCGACTAATCCTCAAATAATGTCTTTTTTTATTATAAATGAATACATATTTTGCATTACGGCACTTGACTCATCATGCTCCTAAAATGGCAACTCTCTGTGTCAGTTTCATTATTTACTATTTAATCTCGATAAAAGCTTACCCTGATCTTTTTAATTTTTTTATTTTATGTCGTCATAAGTAATATGTTCTGTCTCGCTGCTCACTCGCCTTTCCTAACTGTGAGATTGCTCTCAGGGTCTTATTGATGAATAATTAATAATAATAATCAATAATAATATCAATAATTGGCATCGGGGTGGCAAAGCTTTTCAAAGTTAAAACTAATTTAAAACTATTTTCGGACCTCTATGTCACTGGAGAGACTATGAGGCTCGCCCTTCTGTCAACTGAAAAAGATGTTACATACAGGCTGGAATATAAGGTTTTAACTGCTGAGTTTGCGGCCAAATTCATTGATTAGGTGACCATCACCTAATCAATGAATGGTGAGCAGGAATGTGATGATTTAAAATTATACTGCAGCAGAGCGTTTGTGACTGACTAGTATTAGAAAATATACTGCATCGTAATCAAATGTTTAAATGTTGCAGGTGTCAGCGAATACTATGCCTTCATTAATCTGAGATTTTTCCAAAGAAATGAGTCAAAATAAGCGATTGTCGCCAATGAGTGTGGGCCATTAGAAATTAGTGTTTGTCGAATTGTAATTTGTGACCCAATGTCTTACTTCAATATGCCAGTATAAAGTGACAGCTCAGCTGATTTTATGATAAAAGTCCATTGTTGTTCAGTTGATTTTTTTCCTTTGAAAGATTATGATATCCAAAAAATCATAGTTGAAATTATTGCCATAATAATGCTGTTTTAGTCTAAAAATGCATGTCATTTCACTAGGTATAACTAGTACAGCTATGTGCTTGCAGCCTGATATGATTAATGCGTGTGCATGTGAGCAGGGCCTTGCGCATCAAGTAGACGGCGCTGACTGCAGTGGGTGATTTAGTAATGCGTAGTAAGTATAGGTCAACTGTTTAAACACACAAGTCATTTTCAATTCTTTAGTAACAGAAATTAGGCTCATTTTGTATCAAAATAAGCTATATATAACTGAGACAAAGACATTCTATACAAAGATTTATGCTCAGCAGCCTGGGCACCCCCATGTGGTCAGAATGGTACGATCTTGGTCGCATAACAACATTTTCTGACAATTCGAAAACGAGGTTGATCGTCGAATCAGACTCCTCCGAATCGAATCATCGAATAGTCGACTATTCCAGGTTATCCCTAATATATATATATTATACTGTATATTTAGAAACATACTAATTTTTTGGTCTTTTTTTAACCTCATCCCAAGTTTTTTGAAATGTGTCGCTGACATCAAATTCAAAATATGCAGATATATTTCATAAAACAATAAAACCTTTCAATTTCAACATCTGATATATTGTCCTTGTGCTATGTTTTATTAAATATAGAGTTTAACCACTTCCACTCCAAACTAGCTATCAGGTGAACTCTCAACCAACCTGTTTCCGATTAAGAATCTGACAAGTGAATTAATTTACTGAGCAAAAGGCAATCAATAGGCTACATTGCCATTCAAAGAGGAAGGTTACATTGTGAGATTGCATGGATGGCAATAACTGAAAATTCATCTTACAGTAGAATGTTATGTAGTAAATGCAACTGTGGATAGCATTTTGATAAGATTTAGATTTTGTTTGTCATTAATTGATTAGATAATTGCAGTTCTTTTACTCTCATATTGTTGCCTTCCCTCAACTTTCCTAGAAGCTAGACAATAAAGACCGAATCAAAGATATTACGACCATGATAAGTAGACACAAGACATGCATTTTAAATGATTTTAAATGCATGCCACGCGTCGTACTTTCGCAATTCACTAATAACCAGTTTACTAAAATATTCAACTACCTACACTTTGACATAAGAAGAGTTGATAATTTAATAAATTAACTACTATCAAATTGGCAAAAATGTATGACTGCACTTCCCTGCAAATGATGCCTATTCATTATAATGTTGAAATGGACTTGTACAAGTGAGGAACATGCGCCTGTTTACATGCAAGTAACATGAACTTGTTTGGACGCTACAAACACAGACTAGTCTACATTGAGGAAACAAGGATCATTTTATATGCCAGAAATGCATGATGTTAAATTGACTCTTACTGATAGTCAAGTATCCCAGGCTTCTTTGCTAAAGTGGCAAAGTGCACAAACATGTGGCATTTTTTCAAAGCTGACATCGTGGGTTTTCCCGCCAGAGAGTTTCTGTATTCCACTGAGTTGAATAATAATCTATGTGTTAGATCCAAACAGCACCAGTCCTGGCATTTGTGTGCCAGCCTTTCTGATTTACCATACAATTCTGTGTAAATGCTAGCTAAGTGCAGAACTTGCACTGCTTGGTTTAATTAGTGCTGAATGATGGACAAAGCCATAGTTAAAGTTAAAGTTGGGCCTTTAAACTGAGCCAATACGGGGATTTAAAGGGATGCAGCCGGTGCGGCGACTATAACATCATTGGGCAGGAGCTGTGCCAGTACGGGCAAAAAAAATAATGTTTATAATTTTTGAGTTTACTTGAATCCTTCTCACCCCGCCTGTCAAAGGGCAGGGCAAGGGGTATTGTTTTCATTGGTATTTGTTTGTTTTTGTGTCTGTCAGCAATTTAGTGCAAAAACAATTTAATCAAATTACATAAAATTTTCAGGAAAGGTGTGCAGTTGTCCAGGGATCACCTGATTAAATTTTGGGCTTAATTTGGACAAGGTCAAGATTAAGTTCACTGAAACATAGACAATTGTATAAAAGGTCTCCCTTGGGCAAGGTATGTTGTGCCTGGCATCACCTGGCACCAGAGACTGTTTATCTCAGTTTTATTTCTCTCAGACACACAAAGCAGCAGATCAGGTCAGGCTTTTCAATTTGGGAGCCAGGGGGGCAGGTGAGTGCAGCACTGTCAATCGCTGCTATCGACTGTAACATCAGAGCTCGCTACAAAACTCCACACACAAATATACAATAAGCCAGGCTATCACATTCCAGGTAGACTATGGACCTACACCATTCGGTAAATTCATTGTTATTGAAAGACTGGGCCTCAATAATATACAATTTTACCAGACATGCAGATTAATTAGATATGAATAGGCATCAGACATCATTCTCAAAAAAAATATTAGGCTATTAGAGAGTGATAGTCTCCAAAATTTGTCAGGAAAAGATTTCATTTAGCTATTCTGAAAATATAAGATACCAAAGTAAACAAAGCTAGATGCCATTTAAGAAATTGTTTCCTGTGATTGAGCGATGTTAATCGTTCTGTAGTTTTCTGTCATGTATCCTGAAAAATATTGGGGCTATATGAGAAACAAAGCATTAAATAACTTTAAGCTAGCTGGCACTAGACAGTGTTTCCGAACCAAAATAATTTTAAAAGATAGAGATTCTGGTGAAGTAAACAAATGCACAATGCCCGCAGGAGGAAGAGGCATCTGGTAAACTGCACCAGCATTTGCAACTTGTTTTTGCTTCGAAGAATCAATGTACTGCAAAGGAGATGATACTTATTGTTGACTGTCACATTCTAACATCAATATGAATTTTTGTAAACAGCTACAAGGTATAAAATCCTCAACCTTGAATAACTTCAGGCAACAATAATGATAACCTGGTAGATAATAGCCAGCTGGAAGCCATTTTCCCTCGCCATTGAGTGGGAAAGGAGTGTTAAGGTGCCCCTTCAATCAGGAGAGCTGCTTTTCTTTCACAGCTAATTTATATGCTAATGTATCCCCACCTTTCCACCGCTTGCAAATGTTAACAGCTAACATATCTACTATGGACATTTATACTCTGCGCTATGAAGCAATTAGCTTCTGTAACATAGCAGTGCTGCACACAAAGTACGCGAGAAGGACACGTGAAAGAACGAGAAATGTTCGGATGAGCATGACGCCGCCATGTCTGGAAATGTGTGGCGTTCGAGCAGGAAGAAAGCAAAAGAGAAGGGAGAATTTAGGACTGCAGTAGAGAGAGACATAAGCTCATAGTTCAGCAGCATTTTTTTTTTTTTTTGTAGTGGAGCAGTTCTGATCTGGGGTCAGGTTTTCGTGTTTCTATCATGATAGAAAAGATCAGGTTGTGGAAATGGGAAGTTCAGGGAAAACTGACTTCAGATCATTACTCCCGCAGTCAGAGTTGCGAATAGGACTATTGCCCACGCTGGCATTATAGCTGGATTTTGAGAGAGAGCTGTACGGGAAGGACAGGCCTGATCTCAGCAGATGAGTGACAGGCTTGCGTTAGAGTGAGGTCCACCGTGGTGTGTCTCCATCATGCAACCCTGTCCTACCCGCCATTACACACCTGGTCCAGACACAGACCCAGAACATCTGGAGAGGACTGCTTCACAGCGCATGGGAAGCAGGCGAACTCTGGCTTTGGTCCAACAGGAATTTGAACAGCGACTCATTGGTAAGGAAGAGGTGACGAGGCAGCACCATAACTGGTGATTGACTGACCGAATCGTCCCACTGTAAGAAGAAGATACTTCAGTAGCCATGAGTACACTACTCCGCTTAAAAGAAAAGGGTGTGATTGTGTTCGCGTGAGTGTGTGTGTTTGAGTATGGGGGCAAGTTTGTGTGCCGGTGTGAGAGTGTATGATGTTTATGAGTGTATGTGACTGTGTGCGTCAGTGTGTGTGTGTGTGTGTATGTGTGTGTTAGTTGGAACAAGATAGAGAGTTTATGTGTGTCCATACTGAGAATAATTTTCCCTAATAGGATTCCCCTGGCAAGGGATTTGTTCATGTTTAAGTATTCTGATATTGATGCTGATTTTCTTTACACCTCTCAATTCTAATTAACTGAGACACAGGTACTGACCTGAATTATCCACAGCAGAATAGACAGTGTGTGCTCAGGTGCACTCACCCGTCTCGTAAAATCACTGGAGACTGAACTTTCCCAGAGTTTCTGCTGCTCAAACACCCCGAACAATACCCCAGAAAGAGGAAGAGACAGATAGAAAGGGATGTTTCCATGCTTAGAGTCTGCGCTGTTCTCGCTTCCTGTTTGAGCTTTTCTCCTGCATTTTGTTTGATCTATTCTCACACTTCCTGTTTGACCTGTCCTCGTGTTTCCTGTATGAGCTGTCCTCATGTTTCCTGTATGAGCTGTTCTCATGTTTCCTGTATGAGCTGTTCTCATGATCCCTGTTTGTGCTGTTCTCATGATCCCTGTTTGAGCTGTTCTCATGATCCCTGTTTGAGCTGTTCTCGTGATCCCTGTTTGTGCTGTTCCCATGTTTCCTGTATGAGCTGTTCTCATGATCCCCATTTGTGCTGTTCTCATGATTCCTGTTTGTGCTGTTCCCATGTTTCCTGTATGAGCTGTTCTCATGATCCCTGTTTGAGCTGTTCTCGTGATCCCTGTTTGAGCTGTTCTCGTGATCCCTGTTTGTGCTGTTCTCATGATCCCCATTTGTGCTGTTCTCATGATTCCTGTTTGTGCTGTTCCCATGTTTCGTGTATGAGCTGTTCTTATGATCCCTGTTTGTGCTGTTCTCATGATCCCTGTTTGTGCTGTTCTCATGATCCCTGTTTGTGCTGTTCTCATGATCCCTGTTTGTGCTGTTCCCATATTTCTTGTATGAGCTGCTCTCATGATCCCCATTTGTGCTGTTCTCATGATTCCTGTTTGTGCTGTTCCCATGTTTCCTGTATGAGCTGTTCTCATGATCCCTGTTTGTGCTGTTCTCATGATCCCTGTTTGTGCTGTTCTCATGATCCCTGTTTGTGCTGTTCCCATGTTTCCTGTATGAGCTGTTCTCATGATCCCTGTTTGAGCTGTTCTCATGATCCCTGTTTGTGCTGTTCTCATGATCCCTGTTTGTGCTGTTCTCATGATCCCTGTTTGAGCTGTTCTCATGATCCCTGTTCAAGCTGTTCTCATGATCCCTGTTTGAGCTGTTCTCATGATCTCTGTTCATGCTGTTCTCATGATCCCTGTTTGTGCTGTTCTCATGATCCCTGTTTGAGCTGTTCTCATGATCCCTGTTTGAGCTGTTCTCATGATCCCTGTTTGTGCTGTTCTCATGATCCCTGTTTGAGTTGTTCTCATGATCCCTGTTTGTGCTGTTCTCATGATCCCTGTTTGAGCTGTTCTCATGATCCCTGTTTGTGCTGTTCTCATGATCCCTGTTTGTGCTGTTCTCATGATCCCTGTTTGAGCTGTTCTCATGATCCCTGTTTGTGCTGTTCTCATGATCCCTGTTTGTGCTGTTCTCATGATCCCTGTTTGTGCTGTTCTCATGATCCCTGTTTGTGCTGTTCTCATGATCCCTGTTTGTGCTGTTCTCATGATTCCTGTTTGAGCTGTTCTCATGATCCCTGTTTGAGCTGTTCTCATGATCCCTGTTTGTGCGGTACTCATGATCCCTGTTTGTGCTGTTCTCATGATCCCTGATTGAGCTGTTCTCATGATCCCTGTTTGAGCTGTTCTCATGATCCCTGTTTGTGCTGTTCTCATGATCCCTGTTTTTGCTGTTCTCATGATCCCTGTTTGAGCTGTTCTCGTGATCCCTGTTTGTGCTGTTCTCATGATCCCCATTTGTGCTGTTCTCATGATTCCTGTTTGTGCTGTTCCCATGTTTCCTGTATGAGCTGTTCTCATGATCCCTGTTTGTGCTGTTCTCATGATCCCTGTTTGTGCTTTTCTCATGATCCCTGTTTGTGCTGTTCTCATGATCCCTGTTTGTGCTCTTCTCATGATCCCTGTTTGTGCTCTTCTCATGATCCCTGTTTGTGCTGTTCTCATGATCCCTGTTTGTGCTGTTCCCATATTTCCTGTATGAGCTGCTCTCATGATCCCCATTTGTGCTGTTCTCATGATTCCTGTTTGTGCTGTTCCCATGTTTCCTGTATGAGCTGTTCTCATGATCCCTGTTTGAGCTGTTCTCATGATCCCTGTTCGTGCTGTTCTCATGATCCCTGTTTGTGCTGTTCTCATGATCCCTGTTTGAGCTGTTCTCATGATCCCTGTTCGAGCTGTTCTCATGATCCCTGTTTGAGCTGTTCTCATGATCTCTGTTCGTGCTGTTCTCATGATCCCTGTTTGTGCTGTTCTCATGATCCCTGTTTGAGCTGTTCTCATGATCCCTGTTTGAGCTGTTCTCATGATCCCTGTTTGTGCTGTTCTCATGATCCCTGTTTGAGCTGTTCTCATGATCCCTGTTTGTGCTGTTCTCATGATCCCTGTTTGAGCTGTTCTCATGATCCGTGTTTGTGCTGTTCTCATGATCCCTGTTTGTGCTGTTCTCATGATCCCTGTTTGAGCTGTTCTCATGATCCCTGTTTGTGCTGTTCTCATGATCCCTGTTTGTGCTGTTCTCATGATCCCTGTTTGTGCTGTTCTCATGATTCCTGTTTGAGCTGTTCTCATGATCCCTGTTTGAGCTGTTCTCATGATCCCTGTTTGTGCGGTTCTCATGATCCCTGTTTGTGCTGTTCTCATGATCCCTGATTGAGCTGTTCTCATGATCCCTGTTTGAGCTGTTCTCATGATCCCTGTTTGTGCTGTTCTCATGATCCCTGTTTTTGCTGTTCTCATGATCCCTGTTTGTGCTGTTCTCATGATCCCTGTTTGAGCTGTTCTCATGATCCCTGTTTGTGCTGCTCTCATGATCCCTGTTTGAGCTGTTCTCACACTTCCTGTTTGAACTTTTCTAATTACTTCTTGTTAGAGTTCTTCTCATGTTTCCTGTTTAAGCTGTTCCCAACTTCCGATCAGTTCAGTTACCCTCTTACTTTTGCCGCTGTATCACTCTTTCTGTCTCAGCTGTTCTCACACCTCCTATATGAGCAGCTCTTAATCTTTAATAAGAGTCGTCAGTGTACATTGAATTGAAAGGAACTACAGCGTCTAGAGGGCAAAATTTCACAAACAGGCTCTCTATGTAATTTTTCATCCAGAAAAAAAAACATGTCAGTCATTTCCCATGACATCAAACCGTTTTGGAGTAATTAGTAACTTTCTACTTGCTCTGAGAATGGCCCTTTTTAATCTCTACAATCGATAATACCGCCCTCTATTAGCATGACGTCATATAAAGAACTCAGGACAAATTCCCTGTATAGCTGATATGTACAGCTGCATGTAAAAATATCATTTTGATCACGTCATTGCATGTTTTTGTTGCCCCAGTGCTTAGTTACCTCATATCTGATATGATTTACATGATGAGCAAAGAAAAATTGGCAGTATGTATATTTTTATTTAATCTTACACTTGTTTTCTTAAGGGGCAATCAGAGATGCGCTAAATAAGCTAGAAAGCCGTGGTTCACTCGCGTTTGTCCTCTGCGAAAGCTACTGCTTACGCATTATCCAGGTGTTTGGTTCTCCATTTATAACGACATAAGTGCTGCGTTTTCAAAGGGTATGACCCAGATTTCTGTTGTGAAAATCGAATTCCTCGATCAGCTATTCGCGAGTTTTCCAAACTGCGTGTTACACTTTGATGCCGATTTGACTTTGTTCCTTATGCTCTCCTGAGCTGACATTGATCAAGCTCGTTAGTTTATGTGTGGCATTTGGTCAGGCTAGAGTAAAACAATAATATGTTGTGACAAAGAGAAAAAGATAAGAACACGAGACAAGAATCAAGACACAGTGGCAGCATGCAACTAGGCAGCAGCAGCAGCTAAGGGGAAGCGCTTTCACGCTGGATGCGAAATGTATCTTCAGCAAGACAGATTACATTCAAAGTCAATGCAAAGACAAAAATACACGCGATTCGTTTCCAGCGTGAAAGCAGCATAATAGAGCGCTGGTGAAGAGAAGGCTTTAAACGTGTGGAACGCAAGCCAAAGCCTGCTAAGTGCTAGCTGCAGCCAGCGCTCTATTAAGCTTTATAGTGTCTAAGCGCTGCTGAATCGCTGGTGTAGCTAACCCATTACAATTGTTCATTAGCAACCTACCTTCATTTTCTACTGTTTTTCAGTGCCCGGTCTGCTCTTTTTTCTCCCCTTTTCCTCGGTGCTTCTCTCCTCAAATGAATTTTTGATTTTCGGGATAGCATCTGGCTTGATTTTTCTCCTCTTTTTTATCGCAAACTCAGACCAAAACTCTTTATCCTCGAAGTGGGAATCGTTGAAGTGGTCGCTACAAATCACACTATTGTCGCTTGGTCCTTGCCACTTTGCCGGAGTCAGTCTCACCCGAGACGCCCAAATTTTAATTTTTTTATCTTTTGCAAATCGATGAAGGCTGACTCCTTCTTTGGATACGTCACTACAACCTGCTACAATGCATCTGGTAGGCATTTGCTTTGCCGTTTCCCGAAATTTCACGAGAAAATAACGATTTTATAAACTTATTGCAGTTCCTGTCCCATAGGCAGTAACAGAAAAACAAGCTCCACTGAGCACTCAACTGATATGACGTCAGCAGGTTGATGTGTCAATCCCACGGAAGTTGGACCTAATTGTGGGCGGGGCAGAAACTGGCTGAAAATCAAGGTCTGGCATCAGAAAACAAGCCTAAAATTATTACTGTGTGTATTTTCATGGGAATATTTGGTGCAGACATAGTTTACAAGTACAGAACTATGGAATTTTGGTCAAAGTACCCAGTAATAGAGAGTTTCTTTAAGGCAAAACACGCCTAAATACACAAGAGTCAACCAACAGCCACTATTCACTGTGCCTCATGGGTGTGCAATAATTAGACAAGCTCATTAATTCATTTATTAATTAAAGCACTTCTTGTGCACTGCTAGCGTGAGACAGGCCTTGTTCACTGCATAAGACCTGAGGTGGATACCCAGCGGAAAGAGAGGAAATGAGAACTAATAGGTTTGGAGAGCAAGTAGCAGCCCTCCGTGTGTGCTCCTGGACCTATTACATCATCAGCCGTATTAATTTCCCTTAAGAAGCCACTATATCACACCTGTTTCTGTGTCCTTAATGAGGTCAACAGCAATACAACACCACAGGCACAGCTAAAGCATTCATAAGACCCTGCCATGACATCTACGAGACAATAAAGGAGGGAGGATATCCAGTTCATTACCTGCCTCAACTTACAAGAGCAGGCATGCATGCACACGCACACACAGCTTTGTCTCTGTTCAAATAAACTCACACACATATGCACACACAGCTTTGTCTCTGTTCAAACAGACACATACATGCCGCGCACACACACACACACACACACACACGCATGCTCATGCAAGGCACACACATACACACACACACACACACACACACGTGCACACACAGCTTTTTCCCTGCTCAGACACACACACACACACACACACACATGCACATAGTCATGCACATGCACACACACACACACAAACACATACACACGCTTGCACACTGTGCTGTTGCACTCTGTCCCGCTCTGCACTGCTCCTGATTCAGTCTGGTTGATGGAGGAATAACCTTGAACTGCCTTCATCATGACCCATTTTACCCAGCAGCCCCTGGGGTCATGTGTCCTGCTTTTTTATCTCAAAGTGTACTAATGCCTTCCAGAACATTCCGGAAAGCCCACTCCCCCAACAACACTACAGAGGTGATGAAAGGATCAATGATCTGACTATGCTGGAAGAGTGTGACAGCGATACACTTTCGCTCCATCTGTAACACACACACACACAAACACACACACACACACGTATGCCCGCACAACCACACACACACACACACACACACGCGCGCGCGCGCCTGCGCGCACACACACACACGTGCACAAACGCACAAACTTGTATGGCTATAGCTGTTAGGAAATTGCACTGACTTGCGTTAATTCTATTCAGCTGTTCTTGAACCCTTACCTTAACTAAATCATGCCTAACCTGACCCTAACCTTAGCCAGAACCCTACCTTTAACCAATGAGCCATAATCCTCTGTGAGGATCACTCAAAATGTCCTCACAATCTCAAATGTTCACACAACATTGCGATTTCTCGAGCATTGGCTCTCACAAGTATAGCTATGAAAGCCCACACATATACACAAAGCAAAAACACACACACCCGCACAAACACTCATGCTCAGTTGAAATCTTTAATGCTCTGCATGTGTGTTCCCTACGGGGAGAAATGTACCCACAAATAATTTTTTCTGTGTCAGATTTACATGTATATTTAGATTTATTCATGCAGGAAGGTGGCAAAATGGCACACACATCATTTACTCATGCACTTTGGGAAAGGAAAGTATTCATTTCTCAAGAAACATCAGCGATTCTAAGTCAAACATATAACTCATACTGACATTTTCATGATCCTCAGTGTTATCAATATTTAGAGACAATAAAGACTATTTGCTATGGAACAAATCATAACTTATTGATGCCGCATGATAAAATCAAATGTCATTCTTAGAAGATGTTCAGAAACACACAATATTTAATCTTTTCATGTTACTCATCATTTCAGGACCATGGGTAACAGCTACTAGAAAATTTTGCCCAGCAATGACTCACAACTGATTCACACTTTATCTGAGATCTGTTCACACATGTAATATTTCATCCCACGCTACAATAAGCTCAAGTAAACAGTGCAGTACTCTGAGAAAGGCCATAATATCCCCATACTCTGTCTGCCATTGGTTAACTCTATTGGGTACGCTTTACATACTTTGATGAAAATGTACTGTTTAAAACATTTTTATGTTTTTCTGTCTGACAATGTTCTGTATTCAATTTTATATTCAAACAAATATTGTATTTCATTGTTTATATGTTTTCCACTAATTTTTTTCCCTTTTTTGTCAGTGTTTCAAATTCCTTCTTCATCTAACAGATTTTATGAATACAAGTGTAGAAAGTCTCATGCCAATAAACGGCACATGTCATTGCAGTAGAGTATTTTGGAATTTGGAGATCTCTCAGATAACAGCAAGAGAAGAGAGAGATATCCTGCATTACTATGTGTGAGATGTGAGATTTTTTTTTTTTTCGACAGCTCACAGAGAGGAGACAGCCAGAGATCTTTCAGTTACTGTAGAGAAGTGGGAGAGATGGCTCAGATAAATGAGAGCACCCTGCCATGTTCAGCCCTCTGATCACACAGCGGCCACCTCTGAAGTCTGACTGACAGAGGCCAGACAGGAAGGCAGACGGGCGGAGAAACAGAGACGCAGGAAGATGTGCCGGCGCACAGGGAGATTGAGAGAGAAACACAGGTCCACAGACACACTGTGGTAGACAGACACAAAGCCGAAGCAATGAGACTTGCGAACAGACGGACAGAAATATGTAGGGTCAGACATAAATATGTATTTAGAAGCTCGTATGAATACCAAAAAAAGATTTAAATGAATCCTCTTGGTCTTCAACTACAGACCAATACACAGTACCGGGTCATTTTCACCACTGGACATGGCCTAATGGCTCCAAAGAACACAGGCCTGAATGAGGCATCACTCGCTGACCTAGTTCAGGCAGATAAGTGGAGACATGCTGTAATTCTAATAGCCAATCACAAGCATATCTGCTACTGCCTTCCACCTCTAAAAGTAGGGCTTTTTAAGGTTCTTTCTTTTAAAACCGTGCCTCAACCTGCTGCTGAACTGCATCACTTTCCACTGCTGCTTGTGACGTTGCCTGCTGCCGCATCACTCTTGCCTGCTGCCGCTTATTAACATCCTTTCTCCACCATAGCAGCCACCAGTGGGCTCTGAATTTATTTCCAGAGGGGAGGAGTGTCCTGCAATACCCTGCTCTCTTCTCCTCAAGCTTAGAAGACCTCTGCGCGCATCAGGATCAGAACCAAGTCCCCATACTATCCTTGTGTCTATTTGTTAGTTAACAAATTAAATATGTTATCGCAGTTAACAAAAAAAATATGAGCGGGTCAACTGAAATGAAATGGCTATGAAGGAAAAAATATGTCAACTGCTTCCTCATACCAGCAATGAGGTACTGAATTGATCAATCTATCAACAACAAAAAAACAAAAAAAACGAATGATAGCTGAATAAATACTGTAACTGCGCTTGACCCCGTTAAATCATAGACATTCCAGATACTCGCTGTCCTCCCTGGGGTACAGGGCTGGTGAGTGACTGGGAAGACTCTGATGGCAGTGTCAATGAAGATGACACCGGTAATGATGAGGATAATGGAGAAGATGATGGCGATGATGATGATGATGAAGATGATATTATCTCCTGGAGCCACGCACAGGGCTCCCCGGGATTCTCATATGCCATTACCACCATGCAGCGAGAGAGGAATTGCTTTAAAAAAACAGGGCAAAGGCGAAAGACGAGAGGGGGCAGGGGGGCCGAAGCGGGCAGCTGAGAGATCGTTTCTCATCGGCGCCGAGGCCTAAATGGAGCATCTCCGCGGAACGGGAATATGGCACTCCGGAGCGCGCTAACGCCCTGCTTTATTTTTCCAACATAGCGCCAGTCTGCTTTATTATTCATTTTTATTCGGATGCAGCAGTCCATAAAACAGAAATGAACATAAAACTGAATGAGCGGCGGTTAGCAACTGTACGCTGGCTGATGGGCCTCTTCGCACAGTCTGGCCACTATCCACACACACCGAATGCCCCAGGCTAAATCACGCCTCTTCTGTAATGTATGTACAGCCCATAACCTCGTGCCATGAGCCTTCCCAGAATTCATTTCAGAGAGGAGAAGTCACCTCCCACTGAAAATGAAGGGAGGCTGTGTCGCGCCAGGTGCAGGTGTGTTGGGTGCGTCTAGCTCATGAGCGCGGGCCTGTCTTTGACATTTCTCAACCGTACTTCTATATTTCCCAGAACAAAACATTGCTCAGTAAAATTGGAGAGGAAAGATTCCTTTAACAACCTGCCCTCAACTGCAGAGAAACTCTTGACTGATTTGTGCACCACCTTCAACTTTTATAGTATTCGTCTTTATTCAGATAAACAATGTGCTGTGTGGAGATAAATTGTCGGGGAATGTGACTGTGTCTCGGTTGTAAATTCGATGGGCAAACAGGTGTGTTTTGATGCCTTTGAAAAGTATGTCACGTTGACACAGTGGCAACAATCCCACCCGGATTTCAGTCAAGGCAAGTCATCATTGCAGGAGGTCAGTTGGGCTAAGTCGTAATTGTAGGCACTGACAAGGTCCAGAATGTGAACCTATTCTATCAACTAAAAGCCGTCAGTGACGATAATAAAGGCAATAAATCTCATTAAGTGCCAGTGCGAGGCCAGCCCTGCACAGCCTCCAACAAACAAGCATGTGTTGAGGAAAACACTCAGTCATTAGGAAATAAGTATTTAATGAAAGCAACTATGTTCACATAATCCAGAGTACTGAATATTATGCTCACTAGCTGGGCCATCTTCAATCAAACCAGGTTGGTCTGAATCAGTAGCGACTGGTGAACTGGCAATAGGGGAGGCTCAAAAAATCCTTATAATTGATGATTAGTCATGAACTGTTATGCCTAGCGTCCTCACATGAGGACTGTTAAGAAAAAGTGTCCTGTTTGAATGACTATTAAAGTGGTATTTTGAAGTATAATAACATAAAAAAGTTTAAAAAAGAAAAGAAAATTCAGGCATAAATGGGTTAAATTACCATTACAGTAACTCCGATAACTCTCAACATCAGGTGTGGTCAGTTTTCATTAATAACGTATACCTGACCTGTCAAGTCTCACGTATTCGGAGCAAGTTTTAGTGGCATATTTATGTTTAGTGGCATATTTATATTTATATATATATATATTTATGTTCCCCTAGCTTGACTCCGCAAGCCTTCGTACTACCTCTTAATTTCATTTCGCTTCAGTACTCAGTCTGGTCACTCGGAGCTCTGCATCGTTTACCTCGGCAGAAAGACCGCCGGACCAACCAACAAACAGAAGGCGTGACCGAGAGCCATGATGTAGCAGCTGTGTTGAGTTTGAAATTGTAGTCTCCGAAATCAACAATGGCCACAGACATAGATACACATAGGCCATTCGCTCTTTCGTGGAGGAAATTCCGGGTATCAGCGACTTATAGCCACGAGATGAATGTTTGGTTAGTTTTTTGAATGAAAATGACGTTGTAGCACTACTCCCTACAGATTGTCATATCTACATAATCATGGGCGCCTAACTTTGTGTAAAAGTGGGGGGGCAAAATCTGATCATAGGGAAGGGTGTACGAAAAACCTGGTGGCAATCCACCCACACCCCAAGATAAAACCTATCCTAATAAACTTATTGGTTACACTGGGGGACAAATGAAAAAACATTTTTTTTGGTGCCTCAGATTTTAGACGAAATGCTAGTTATATTCAATCACACCGCTGAATAAGAATATGATCTTCATGTCCATCTAGCACCTCTAGATTTGAGATAATGCACTTATATTTAAATATATCAATGATAACAAGCATAGAAAGTGTCACCATTATCTGATTCCATTAATGTAATTTAATCATAAACAAATTCTAATTGCATGACGCCTTTTCTTTACAAAAAGGCAATAATCGTAGTCATCCATGCTTGCTCCTGATCGGTTGTATGTATAACAATTAGGAGTATATCATCACAAAAACCAGAGTTGATGGAGAAAAACTGATGGCATATTTAGAAATCAGTGACCAAAATTTACCTGACAGGTCTAATATCTCAAATACCAAGTTCCCCAGAGTTACTGCAAAGATCCTTCACAAAACAGTATTTGTCCCTTAAAGTGGAAAATATCAGCTTTAATCCAAAATAAAATTTAAGAAAAAATTTTGAATTTGATTTAACGATGAACATTCACAGCTTACAGAATGGCTTACATTTGACAAATCTCCACACGCCCCATTTTTCCATTCCCCAAAATTTTACATTTGATTTGAATACTGTGATGAGTCTCAGTGCTGTCAGAGGACCAATTCTTTAAAAGATATGAGGCAAGATAACATTTTAACAATTCCCCCCCTTTATCATGCATTATGTTCAAAGTACAGGAAAAAACAAAGAAGCTTAGAAATTACTCCCGTTGCTATGCTTGTGAGAACAGTAAAAAATGGAGGTCATTTCTTGAATTTTGAAGCTTTAATATTTAAGTTCCTGATCAAATTTTTTTGACTGTAACAAGCACCAAGACATACAATTTACTTGTAGCTTCAATGCATTTACTTAATATTTATTAATTGTGAGTGAGTGATTGTGAAACAGAAGGAGAGAGACAAGTAGGGGGAATGAACTGTTCCACAAACTAGCCAAATTTTTCATTTATGTATTAGCAATTTCTTCCCTTTGATACTGTCACATCTGATCATAAGTCTGTGAGCACTGTTTATAATTATTTTTAAAGGGTGCTGGGACTCAGTTTAGGTAGGGCTGGACGATATGGCCAAAGATTTTAATCACAATATGAAGTGTTTGTATCCAAAACGCAACAAGTTCCATTATTACAAAAATTGAGAAAATTCCATTGAGCGATAGCCCTGTGCCTCTTACAAATGGTGCAAAAAAAATCTGAATTTAGAAATTCATGCTATAAAATGTATTTTTTTCATGGTCAAAGTTTTTGTTTTTTTGATAAAATGCAATAGACATCAACATAGAAAAAGGTGATTTACTCAAAATGAGTAAAATGGATATATTGTTCTTTGGAAACAAACTCTTCATATATATCCTAATGTTGCTCTATACGAAATAATTCCGATATTGATATGAACCATATTAAAGCTGCTAAAAACTTCCAAGAAGGCCCACCACAGGCATCTTTACCTAAAAACTTCTTAAAAATGAATTTGCCATGTTTATGAAACCTCCTTTGTGTTGGCTATTTTATGTATGACAGCCTTTTTGTTACTGCAGTGATTTTAGAGACAGAAATGTTCCTTATTCCCAGGCTAATATGGCTATAAAGTGAGTGAGTGACAATCTTTGTACTCAATATCTCAAGAAGGTTGCAGCTATATCTTCTAAATTTCGCACTCTAACAGATGCAGTGTAGGAGATGAGCTAATTACAGTTATGAAAAATTAGTGAAGTTGCACCATCCTTCATCGATGTGCCAAAACGCACTGCATCCTGTACATTCCAGTAGGACTGCACATTGGTTCTGTCAGTTAGCCCAAAGGATCCCAGACTCCGTCCAGGGGGTCCACTGCGCGTACTGGTTTTCATTCTAATTACAAATACAACTCAATAATTTTCACTAAATAGTGGTCAAACATCCCTACAACAAAGGGACTAAATCAGGGGCAGATCCAGGAATTTTGGAAAGGGGGGGGGCAGCCCCCATACAAGCGCAGAAGGCGCAATGCCTTCAGGGGTCTGGGGACCCTCCCCCAGAAGAATTTGAAAATTAAAGTGCCAAATATGCGTTTTCCTGGCATCTGGGAACAAATTCAAGGTCTTATAGTTAGCTGAAAAAAGCTTTTTTTTTCATTAACAATTATCTCTATTTAAAGTACAAGTTTCCACTTGACTCAGCAAAGACAATAAAAACAAAGGGACTTAGGACCTATTTTGATAGAAATGGACAAATTGTGAAACTGATCTCAGCATCCATCAGGATACATCATGGATTACACATTTAAAACACAACACTAAAGTTGTTTTCTTTAATTGAGAATAGTATTTAATTCACTTTGAAGTGAATTTCGTACTTACACATTAGGCATATTCAGTAGGCATGTAGAACTACAAAATCATCTTCTGAAAATTTTTAATTCTCACTGAATGGGTTGATGAAGAGCATTCTTCAGGGGTATCTGCAGGCGTACATATCCATCACTTTGTCATAATCAAGTTTACGATCCAGTTGCACTGCCATAAATGTTACTCTCAGATATAGGGCTGTTATCACTACTTAATTAAACGTTATAGCTCATCTTATAGTTAATCCATATAGGACTGCATGTAACAGACAGTGTACACTTGTCAGAGTGAAATAGTCACTTGCTATTTTACACATTCAGCTATAGAAATCATTATTATTGAAGAGGCCTAGTTGCCCCGTGTTAAAATATAGCATTTAAATTGTGGAGCAAAAAATACTCAGAGGATTAACTTAACTAAAAGTGTCAATATCACAACGTAAATGCTTTAATAGAAGTAGAAGTTCTGCATTTAAATTAGGAGTGAACTCATCCTTAAAACCGTGTTTCAGTATGGCTTGCTTGTGAAGATTCAAGAACTGATCCTGGTCTGCCATCTAGTGACAGAATATTGTAACTGCGTGCATAAATTTGAAGCTTCATGTCCGCTGGCATCAACATCTGTGCAAAGATACCTGCTGAGCACCGTTGTTCTTAAATGCGCCAAATCCAGATAATCTTTATGATGAATTGGATTGATATTTTAATTTGTAACGAGTAACGAAGTGGCCAGTGTCAACGTAACGAAGTGAAAGTATACTTTTTATATTTTAAATGCAGAAAAGTAAAAGTCAAAACTCAAGTAAAGTACAAATCCTCAAAAAAAAAAAAGAAAAGAAAAACTACTTGAGTGGGCTATTGTTCGTTACTATACACCTCTGACCATTGACCATCACAAAGTGCGTTATGACTCAACTCTTTTTTTTTTTTTGGGACTCCCCCCGATGATTTCATTTTTCCGGCATGGCAATTTTTCGAGCTTTAAATCCTGTGTGCAATGTGCGAAAAAGGCTCTCTTCGAAACTCAGTCTGCAGAAATAAGTCTATGTAAATTCACCAATGCTTGTGATCATAGACACTAGTGTTTACAGAAAGAAAAACGTAGCTTAATAGAAAAAGCTACACTTCCAAAAATATTGTGTTAAGCTATGTGTGGACAAGCCCAATTTAGGCCTACTACACTGAAGAGTTCGGTTTTCGTGCTCAGCAAGGTCAGAAATGACGTAAATGCGCTGCTTAAATATGTTTTAATGTTCATTTACTTGTTAACACACAGGTTTAACATTAAAAAATGTGAGCTAAAGTAAACCGCATGTCCGAATGTTCACTAAGTACGGTATCAGCTTTCATGCTGAAGTCGTTTTTCTTGCGCCAAGCAGCCTTGCATATGACACATTAACGACAACACAAGCAAGACTTTACATTTCATAGTTTTGCGTTTTTATTGGCTTTTACCTCATGTTCACGCTGTATTTCTTCACAAACGCTAAACACCGACACCTAAGCCAGAATCGGCGAGAATAACGCATCATTCACATGAGCGCGAAATCTGTGCCGACGCGAAAACTGAAGTTCAACTGCATCAGATTTTTCTGTTCAGAGTTCCAGACAACGACTGGGCCGCGCAAAAACCCTGATCAATCTCAAAAAAATGAGCAGTGACTGGACCACCAGATTTCCCCTCACATTCGGACCCAGGATTTTAACTTGCAAGACAGCGAAAACCTGACACAAAGGCCCTGAAACATTTCATTTCGACATGAACGTTAGCTGGCCAGTTCGGAAGTTCTCTCGGGGCTTAATTAGTGCTAAGTTATCAAACACGAAGACGGCTAACGTAACTAGCTTAGAAACGAAAAGTCATGGCAACATTAACGCACATTTACAGTTTTCCCTCCAACTTCAAGGTTACACAGTTGGTTCTTCAGAGAAAAAATGCCTCTAAAGGCTTTTTCCTTTAAACCCATAAACTGTATAGTGTTAGCTGAGCAAATAGGCGCTTCATGGCGTTTTTAGTTCGTGTTTCACTTCATCTCAACGAAAGCCGAACCGTGGCGCTAGTTCTGCTGTTGCGTTAGTGCAGTGACTGCTCTGTCCTCGCCGCAGTCCGGGTTGGAATATCCCACTTGGGTTGAAAAGGGGGTGGACAATAATTCAAATGCGATTATTTAAATGCAAATAAAATGTATTTATTTTATTTTTAATTAAATATGATTTATTTAAAATGAAATTTATTCAAATAAATATTATATAACAACGCTGTGACTTTAAAATAGCTGAAAAAAGTGGGGGGGCAAAATAGTAGTTTTGCCACCCCACTTTTCAAAGTGGGTGGGCATTTGCCTGACTTGCCTATAGGTGTAGGCGCCTATGTACATAATAGCCATCATGAAATAGACATCCTGTTCATCTCTGTGAGAGACAGCCAAACCTCCTCAGCTAGCTTGTAGCTTCTACTGTTTGAATGCCTGCGAGTTTCACACTATTAAGTTAGCAGCAAACTTTTTAGAAGCCGTGTTTTTGTTCGCGTGACAGGACCTATTCGCTGTCTCAGTGTTATGTTGTCATTATCCATGAATGAAATGGCTGTCTGAGGCAGTCAAACACTTAGAGCCAAAGTGTGTTGCTATAAAGTTAGATAGCGAGCTCAGTATGATGTTAGCGCAAATATGGTTAACAGTTCAGTTTTCATATCAACGCAGATTTCGTCCTGATGTAAATAATGCGTTAATCTCGTCGATTCTGCCATTGGTTTCGGGTCTCATACGTTTTTTTTAACAGCAGAAGTATCTGCAGGAAAAAACGATGGCTCAACAGTTTGTTTCTTGTAATGAGAACAGAAAGAGCACCTTTGGTTCTTTTAAGTGAATGAGTGAAGGCTAAAATTTGGTATATGGGCATATGTATCAGTACAGCATTAACTTTAATGTACTGATCAGTTTGTTTTTGCTGCATTCCTGGTATGAATGACTGTGTTTACAGCAGATGTACTAGGCGGCTGAGCCTGCGCACAACATGTCATTGCCAAACGTTAGTGATTAGTTTACGGGTACACCAATGGCTTTAAACTTCAGACAAGCGCCCACCCACCAGGAAGTAAACACTTGTCAATGACGACTGGCCAGACTCTGTGTACGAAGCAAAGTGAAGAAGCAGAGTCTGGTTTTACCATGCTAATGTTCCCCTGCTGAAGTCTGTAATTATTCAATCTACACATATGCAAGAGATTCTCGCGTGGAACTGAAGTCCTTGTGCATGGAGGTTTATCAGTTTCACGTGCGTTATGGTGGATTTCACCTCGAGTCATCGGAAACTGATTATGACTCTGGACTTCTCGCGCTTTTCTTTAATCAGGGGTTGGAAGCAATGGAATTGCATAAAGATGTTTCAAATGATTTTATTTCACTTAAACAATTTAAACAATCATGAAACACATGCATTGCTTCCAACCCCTGAAACTGATAAATCTCCATTCTGATCAAGCCTTCATAAACAGTTCATATTCATGAATATTAATATAAACCTAATAATAAACAGAAATGGAATATTTACCATCATATTTGTCAATCGGGGAACGGTAGACATTCGCTACACAAACAAGTGCACAGCAAGATGGAATCGACGCTGGAAGTCAAACAGGGACAGTGTGCCAACTCTAATGCTACGGGTGATTTTGGTGTGAAGTGGTGTAATAGGACTTATTAAAGCGAAACAAGCATGGTGAGATTCAATGACTATAGAAAACATGATCCTTAACTTTATAAATCACTGCGGAATGACATATTGAACTCAATACCCTCAAGAATTATCCTCACTCACTCACTTGTGAAAGTTTTCATGCTTTTCTATTAGAAAAGTTTGCCAGATATAGTGTAGGTTCTCTTGAGAAAGTACGTACAAAGAAAGCCGAATGAAGTGCTGCACACAAAAACAGCTGAGTCCATCGCCAGCCCGCTCATCGGTCCATTGCAGGCAGGCCATTTTACAATAAAACCGCTTTCACACCGAACGTGAAACAAATTTTCCGCACAACAGATTACATTCAAAGTCAGTTGCGAAAAATTCGTTTCGCGTCCGGTGAGAAAGTGGCTTAAGAATGATCATAATATTCCCAAGTGAATAGTTTTCACTGTCATCGCTAATATTGACCAACAACTCTTTAATATTTCAGTTTATAGCCCATCTTCTTGTAGGATCCACAATATCCACGGGTGGCCACTGCTGATCTCTGCAAAGAATACAGCACAAACTGAGGCCAAATCTCCTAATGACTGTAAAACGAAAAAGGAGGTGAAACGATGAGGCAGCATGTCCTGAGTCAGCGTCCGAAAGCGATCGGCGTGTCTGTATTTAGCCGCAGACGAAAGAACGAGCAGAACCCTGACTGCTGGCTGTCCTCCATATGGAGATGCTTATGGCAGGAGAGACGAGGGAATTGGGTGGGCGGCTTTCTCACCTGACACATAATCTGGGTTTTTTTTTTATCTTTGTCGTGTTGCTTTTATTTTGAGATTTTTTCAAACTGTTGAAGAAGTCCTCCCACATGAACAAGCACACTCGCACAAACATGCACACACACTCCTCTTCAGCTCCGTGTGATGCGCGCACACACACACAGACACACGCGCCGTGTGCCTGCACACACACACACACACACACACACACACACACACACATATGTCTTCAGCTCTCTGTGATGTATACACAAACACACACCCATCTCCTCAGCTCTCTGTGATGTACACATACACACACACCCATCTCTTCAGCTCTGAGTGATGGACAAATGCACTTGCATAACATGCACACACGCTCCTCTTCAGCTCTGTGCGATGGACACACACACACACGCACACACACATACCCATGTCTTCAGCTCTCTGTGATGTACACACACACATATGCAGACACACACACACATACACACACCCATGTCTTCAGCTCTCTGTGATGTACACACACACACACACACCCATCTCTTCAGCTCTCTGTGATGTACACACACACACACACACACACACATACACGTACCCATCTCTTCAGCTCTCTATGATGCACACATACACTCACACACACACGCGCGCGCACACACACACACACACACACGTCTTCAGCTCTCTGTGATATATACACACACACAAACACACATACACACACATGCACACACACACACACACACACACACACCTGTTCCGCTCTGTTTGATGTACACTGTTCACTGAGTCACAAAAGTGAAAATTAACTTCACATTCTCTTCCAGTAAGTAAAGAAATTAAGCAAACTGTGCACAATAGACTTAGAACCATCCCTCTCATGATCAAAACAGTCAAAAGAGCCTTATTTGTCTGTTCAGGAAACTGTGGGTTGAGACTGTCTTTCAAGGGCCCTGTGGTGCTCTTATCAAGCTGAGCGACAACTTCTGGAAGGCTCTGCTCTGAATTCAATCAGCACCGGCCCTTATCACTCACTTCAAAATCACTGGAGTGTTCACATTTTTCTGCAAAAAAAGTTCAGAGAATTGAACTGTTTTCAAACACTGAAAATAACATGTGTGTATGGTTCTGGCATTCACAGGTCAGGACATTTATTTGTCAAAATTTTGAATAAATCTTGAGCTGAATCATGGCACTAGGAAAAACTAGCTGCTACAACAATACTCAATATTTAATTTTCCAATAAGCCGGCACCATTGCTTTCAAAGAATGGGTCAATTTAAACGCCTTTGGGGTTTTATCAAAAAAGTTAAAAGAGTGCAGGCAGTGATTCACTGAGACTGCTGGACACCATCTCAAAGCCATTCACTGCTTTCACCGCTCTGTTCAACAAAAGGCTCAATGCTACACAGCAGTAATATGGCGAAATGACAGTTGCAGTGGAAACACCTACTGGATACACAAGGCAGCTCCCTATTTTTTGTATAACGAATGGTCATTCTACCTATCAAAACAGAGTAGTTTCTAGATGTACAGTCTGCATAAAAGTGAAATAATGTAAAGGAAATTAAAACAGAAGTAGAGGACTTAAAAGTAGGGTCCCAATACCTGCGAACTGGCAGGGCTTTTTCAATTACTTAGCAGTGGAATTTACCTATTTGTTTCTCTTTCTAACGAATTTGGCAGAACATTGAACAGGCTACACTCGGATATGTTTTCAACAGAGGGATGAAATTTGTCCGAAATCAACAAGGTAGAAGAAATAGTAATGAGTTCATTAGTTAGCATAGAGACTCTTGTGCTCTGGACAGTGGCGCATTGTCCCTGAGCAGAGCAGAATACAAAAAAATTCTACTCTGACACCAGAGTTTTCTTTATACTCAAGAACTTTAAATTTGTTGAATAAAAAAGAAAAGAAAAAAACTGTCTGTTTCTGTATGAATCGGAGGTGTCAGCTTTTCAGTAATGTTATCCTCGTAGAGCCATCAGCAGCTGCGCAGCTTCTTCTCCCATCAGTCGCTGCACTTCATTACCTCTCCTTTCTGACGCTCCTTCGTTACACTAAACAACTTCTGAGAGAGAAAAAATAAACTTTCCGACCAATTTGCACTTCAATATTCTTTCTGAATTGACAGTTCTTCCTGTTCACACTGACGGGACGCTAGGTGTGTTTCATATGCATAGCTAATCATGTCAATGATTTAGCGAAGCGAGGGAGGCTATGCTCATTTTGCGGGCGCCAAAGCACCACAAGGTATTGGGCAAGTCTAATATCACATAGGGTTTTGAAACGATCGCACAGTACTGAGGTGATAGACCCTTATAGGGAAGATGGGCATGTGAGTCAGTTGATGGCGACTGAAGGCACGTACTGTAAGATTAGACAGCTAGTCTATGAGAGCAAATGTGTCAAACAAAAAGCATTCTCATGTGCAAGCAAAGATTTTGCTAATTAATGAATTGTGGAGGACTGTCAATATCGGTTTCGGTAAAAACATCTGAAAAGCCTGCTGTCTTTAACCTTATGGGAATTGCGTCATATTTGAATACAGCTCTCTCGCTTATTGTGCACATCCTGTCCATTCATTATAAAAATGTAAAACTTTTCACAGCCATAGATTCAATGCAAATATCTCGCTAGATATGAAAATGTAATTCTGATAAAATGCAGTATACTATATTCTGTACCCATTTCTGTGGGGACATGTCCCCTGTGTCATGCCGCTGTCCTTTAAGGTCAGAATGCTAAGCATTAAGGGATATTCCTCAGCGCAGAAGTAAATATTTGCACAGCCCCTGGAATCGCTCAGCAGCCCACCCTCTAACACCTCCTGATGTCTGAGGTGGAGCCGTCACATCCTCTGTGTGCGTTAACATCCTCTTCACTGTACATGTAATGCTATTGCACTAGTGTTCAAGAGCGCTGACTTACAACTCCAAAATTACACCGAATATAACATAAACATGCTCCTCGCATGGTTATAAAGAAGGATTTATGGCCTTAATTCAGATTTTTATTGTTTATTCTTAGTTTAATTGTGGATTCTGTGGTGTAAATGTTCAAGCCTAATGTCATTGTAAAAAAAAAAAAAACTGAACCTCTCTAATGGGATTTTTACCATGACTTGACACTATGGCTGAGTGCTTTCATAATTTGCTTCCATTTTTCTTGAGTCCCAGAAAATAATCTATTGAAATAAGATTTCCCCGAGCGTTTAGAGTTAGACTCGCAATGATAATGCAATAAATAACAATGTGAAAAACAGCTACACTTATCTGCTGTAATGAGCCAATGAGCATTCATATTATGGCAAAAAATGCTATTTTCAAGCCAATTTCCATCCCAATAATCTGTCAGAAAAAAACAGTCATGAAACAGATTTTGTTCACTAGACTCCCTTTGCTTTTTATCTCTTTGTCCATTTAGTCACAGGGAGAGGTAATACTTTAAAACACTCCAGTTTATCGGTTAAACTCCACTATATGGTCAAAATAATATGGACACTCCTTAGTCTACAGGGTGTTTGTCAGGGTTACACAAGATGTCCTCATTGACTTGACGCTAATATGGTGTGGCATCCCAGCGAATTCTGTACTTCCAACCTCACAAACACTATTCTTGAGGGGTTGTAAGTCCGTACAGGAGTGCCCTAACATCGAGTACAAACCCTTTTCCACTGCAAAGTCACTCTATAACTGCATTCTGATGCGCGTGATTTTGGAGTGAGATGTTTTGTAGAGTAGTCCCCATGCTTTTGGATGAACAGAGTATAATGGAAGCATCTCTGGGTAACTGAGAACAATTTCCCTCCAAAACAACAAACAAATTTCCACTGGTGCTACTGAGTGCTCCTGTCATGGGAAGGATCCAGTCTGTAAGTGAAATCAGCAAAATCACCAGGTGCACAAATTAAAATGGAAATTACAGACAGTTAGTGATGGGACATTGCTTTCATCAGTAATACTTTACAATAAGAGTACATTAGTTAACATCAACTAATGCATTAAGAAACATTAACTATTAGTTAATTAACAGTAAAATAATAGGTCTAAAAATCCATTTACTAATGGTATTCATGTAAACTAAGGTATAGATTTATACATTATTGAATAATTTGATAGTTTGAGGGATTTAAGGGATGCTGCTAACTTAAGGGATTTTTTCAACTTCATAATAAGGATGTCAAAGAGCATGAGTAAATGATAAGTTAAAGGAGCAGTATGTAAGAAATGTATGTTGAAATCATAAAATGGCCCTCATATATCACCAGACATTAAGGAATGATGTTAATGTCAAATACTTATATCACTGACAACAGTAGTCCAGCCAGAATATTCTCATTATATAAGCGAAGTTGCACCCCACAACTAATGTTGATGTTGTCATTTTGTGTTTTGGCCTGTTGTACCACCCTCCACCCATCTCCCAATCACGAAGTCAGTAGCATTTCGGCATCCAGGTTGCCAGTTACCACTGAGCTGCAGCTACCAGCGTTTCAGTGCACAAATGTCTGACGTTACTAAACCTAAAAGGCCTCATTATGATTCTGAAATACTTTGTGACAAAGTCAGAAACAAAACAAGGATCTGTATAGGACGTGCCATTGGGCCCATTTCCACCGCAGGAATTTCGTAGTAATTTTACAGGGCCGGGGCCGTTGTTTCATGTCTCCACTGCTGGAACCACCCCCGAAGGACAGAGTTCCAGAAATTTTACAAGGGCTAAAAAAGTCCCTGCCTCAGAGTAGGTACTCTGAAAGGCCCCAAAAAACTTCTGGGCGCGGCTTGGGGTTTACTTGGCGCTGATTGGATTTACTCAGGGCAGGATGTGACGTCAACAGAAAGCGACAAAATAGCTGGCATTTTTAAAACTCAACAGATGACAAGGGGTCGCATTTTTAAAAGGACGTCACACAACTTTACAGGAACCTTACTCCTACTTCGCCCTCTCGGTGGAGACATGGCAGTTGAGAGGGCTGAGTGAGAGGATTTTCCTGTAGTAGTTCCTGCCCCCCAAATACTACCAGGAAATTCTTCAGTGGAAACGGGCCTTTTGAAAAATGGAGATGGCTGAAAGTGGAGAAGAATTTGAAGACTGACGCCATGGTTGCTAATTTTCTCCTGAACAGGTAAGATTAAGCTAAGTTTTACTAACTTAAGTCTATTTAATGTAGGCACGGACATTTCAAATATTCTCTACAGTCGAATAATGTTATGTATGTTCGTTCATGGCACGTTAGTGCGTATACAGGTGGGTCATCGAATTGTCTAGGTAACAAATAGTTTGAGAAATAAAAACCATGACTCGTCATTGCTAACATTAGTAATGCATTTATAAAGTCCGTGTCTCTGGCATTATGCTGAGACGCTGTGGAAACCGTTCCAACATTAGCACTGCCATTATGGCAATATGAAACGTAATTGAGACAGAACATTGGTCAAATGAGTCCTCATTCATTCTTTACACATATTATAGTGTGGACTTTAGTGGGCTATCCACACAGAAGAGTGACGAGCAAGTTGACCAATATGACCATTGCTAAAGTTAGTAAATCATTAGTTTTGATCTTTTCTGAACTGAATTGAACACAACCCTGAAAGAGCAAATCATTGGTGATATTGAAACATAACTATGGTAGCTCCTTGTCGTAGCTCCTTGTCTTGCTGGATCTGGCAACCTAGCTGGCAAACTCTCGTCTGGGGGAGAGAAGGAGGGGATACTGTGCTCTGCAGTATTTTGAATGTGAGCAGCACCACTTTTTGGCCACAAACTTACATATGGCTCCTTTATAGCTGCAGTTGGGAACTATGAAGAGAGAGAGGACTTAGCATGAAAATTTGAAAAAATGCAACTTTCAGATCCCTCCCCTCCCTCTCCACTGCATTCCCTGACCCTGAGAAAGCTGCTGTGCACGCGAAGGCACGCGAGCTGTTATACATGCGACTGTGGAGAGATTTTGCTGTTTCACATTATGAAAACGGCCAAGTTGCCGAGGCTAGACATTACTGTTGTGAACAGTCAACATTGCTGGCCAACAAACGAGCAGAAATACATCATGTCGACATGAAAAGTTATCTTAAGCAGTATGTATTCTGTAAAAACCCTGCACACGCTTAAATCAGCAAGTTACCCGTTTTTTTGAGTACAAAAACTGTCGTGAATCCTGCTGAATGGCCAGTAAACCATGTATGACAGTATTTAGCTGTGAGAGCACAGAAACGTTACGCATATTTATGAGGACAACAACACAACCGATAAGACTGCCAGGTCAGTTCATCAAGATATCTTCTGCTACTTTCTAATAAAACGACACCAGCAACGTTAGCCCTATCTTCAAAAACAAGCAAACATTAGCTCGACTGCAACATCACAGTAACATCACATACACTACGGATTGTAACAATTACAAGACCCTGACTATTCGAACAGTGACTGTGCTTGAAAGCGATGTTCACCCGCTTATTTGCAGAGCGAAAATGAATTGATGCCGGTTAGGGCTGAGGTAAGTAGCAGCTGTGCATGTTAGCGACACCAACTCGCTTATTTGCAGAGCATTGCGGAGCAAAAATGAACCAACGAATAAAGCAGGGGTTTACCTGTCAAGCAGAAAAGTCGTCAACTCTGCGTCGGTTTTTAATCCTTCCAGATCACGGAGTTCCCTCCACCACTGAAAAGCCACTCCAGTGTTCACTCTGGTTTTATCCTGGGCTTTGTCTAATTCTTTCTTTTGTGCTTTCTTTTTTTTGGCTTCCTATTCTTACTTGTCTTAGCCATGTGCGCTGTTGTCGGTAACGGAGGTATCAGCATTTTTTTTCCTCTCTGATGGCTGTTGTTGCGCCATTAGTTTCTCTAAGCTCCTGAAGCCTCTCTTGGTGATCTGAGCGTGACTGAGCACTGGCGTGAACGGAGGAGGAAGGGGGAGGAGGCTGTCTGCAGCGCATGCATGTGCACTTGACGGCTGTCAGACACTCCCTCAGACACCATCCTGGCTCTTATTGGTCGGTCCGAACGATTCTTTTAAATTGCAGTAGGAGCATTAGGTGGGTTTAAAGGAGGCTTTTTTAAATTACAGAGTACTAGTTTTATGTAATACTGTCAGTACACAGTGACAGTTTTAGCAAAAATGATAAAACGTTACTTTTATAAGACTTAACAACTGCAGCTCTAAGGTTACCTAATGCTTATTTAGCTCTCTGACGCATTAGTTAACTATTAATTAATTGGTGTTTAATGCTTATTACTGCATTTACTAATGTACCCTTATTGTAAAGTGTCACTCTTTCATCCACAGAGGCCTGGGGCCATAACACTGATACACACTGGGACTCACTCAACGTCCCCTTAGGCAAGGCCCTTTACCAAACTGTTGCTGCATTGCAAACTCTAGTGAACTACCTGTCTACTGCCTACAAAGGTAACTGCCCATATCGACCGTGTTTTTATTGAAGTGGAGCCATATAAGACTGGGTTATTTAGATGCTGTAGTTAGATAACAATTATGTCAGAATTATGTTCGCACTCAATTCAGCAGACAGGAACTCAAGCAGATATGGGAGAGTTTATGTAAACAGCCTGTAAACAGCCTTCCTCTCTGCATACAAGCTTTACTCCCTGATGACTGGAATAAAGCCCTCATTGTGAATCCAGCAATCTATGAGTTGTCACCATTATAGATGATCACAAATGAACTTACAGTAGAACTTTTTTTTTTCTTAAAATGTGGCAATGATCCTGGCACTACATTTTTGACACAAGAACCCCACCAGATGTCATAAATGACAAAATATGGTTGCAAATGCTAATTTGGCTTTGGCTTGGTGACCAATTAAAGGTGACCTTTTAGAATTAAACATTTGAATTTTCTACAGGCAGGGACAATACATGTCATGCTTCTCCAGAATCATTTATTTCAAAATTTAAGGGGGTGGAAGGTGGGGAGGTCATCATCTAAGTTCTGGTGTTAACAGCTTATACTTTCCAAACTTTCCAAAGTTTTTCAGACTTTGCCATATTACTAGTTTCAAACAAGAGCTCATGCATTGGTTCACCAAACAACAGATATTATTACTTGGTACGTTGATTCTCAAGATAAAGTAAACTTCAAAAAGGAAAGGAATCCGCACTCTAATGTCTTCTTTGCTTTATTAAAGAAAAAACAGCATGGCCAGGCAGAGAAAAAGGAGCTTAATGAGATGGACGTTTTGCATTCCGTTTCCAAATGTTGGAGAGGTGGTGATTTGGATTTGCAATTATTAAAAAGTGAAACACTGTGGATCTTCCAATTGGGTACACTAGCCCCCGGTGGCTTAAATTTGTGAACTCCCTCTTCCAAACACTGATGTACACTGGTACCAGCTCAACAGACTGAAAACCCTCTACCAAACACTGATGAACACTGGTACCAGCTCTACAGACTTAAGACCCTCTACCAAACAATGATGTACACTGGTACCAGCTCTACAGACTGAAGACCCTCTACCAAACACTGATGTACACTGGTACCAGCTCTACAGACTGAAGACCCTCTACCAAACACTGATGAACACTGGTACCAGCTCTACAGACTGAAGACCCTCTACCAAACACTGATGTACACTGGTACCAGCTCTACAGACTGAAGACCCTCTACCAAACACTGATGTACACTGGTACTAGCTCAACAGACTGAATGCTCTCCACCAAGCACTGATGTACCCTGATGCCAGCTCTACAGACTGAATGCTCTCCACCAAACACTGATGTACCTCGGAACCAGCTCTACAGACAGAAGGCCCCTCACCAAGCACTCATATACTCTGGAACCAGATCTAAATGTGCCGCTACCAAACTGTGGAAAGTTTACCATTTCTGGAATTTACACTAGTGTAATATACATCTTCAGGCTAAAAGGCAGCTGTGTAAATATTGTAATTCTTTATTGGAGTGAGGGCCAGAGTGAATGGTGTAATGTCTCATCTCTTGATGTGTACCAGTCAAGAATGCAGTAGGTGCACTTCATTCCCGCGGGAAAGGCAGAAGGGTCTGGTTCATCAGTTCATGTTCGGGATGTATGATGTGGAGTTTTCAAGTTTAATCAACTCCCTTAAAAACCAAAAGACTTTGCTGCAAGTTAGGCCTCTTGTACCCATCATCGTTAGTTGAAGCCTTTACCCAAATAATCTGACTCTGGTGATGGCTGTGTGTTTTTGATTAGACGGAAAGAGGAATGAACAAGTGAAAGAGGAGAAGACAAGGTTTGTTTTTGCTATATAACATAGAATACTGCTGAATGTTCAGAAGCACTTTCAGCAACATTTGCACGGGAGATACTGCCGATGGAGTTGTGGGTGATGCAGTTTTTTTGCCCCCAGTCTTCCATGAACTGCCAGTGTCTCCCGGATACTTTACACACCATCCTCCAGTGGTCGGCAGAGAAAGACCAGGTCAGCTAAATTGTGAACTGGCAGACAAGGAAAACTCCCATAATTCCTTTCAAATTTTCAACCAAAATAAAGCTCAATAAAATAATACAGCCACAAGCAGAAAAACTAGCTGAAAGTCAGAGCTGGTTTCTCAAGATTTTAAAACACACGTATTGATTTCCACGTCTCTTACACTGCACCAGTGACAGTTTCTGATTGAAAGTGACAGGAATTTGACAGCGCAGCAGACGAGGTGTCTGCACCAGCCACCATGGAGACAAAGCCTTTTCAGATAAAGCAACTCCAAAACATATAACGGCCGGCAATAACTGTCAATTCTGTGGCCACCAGCCAATATGCAATACTTACAGACAAGTTTGGCTTGGGTTTTATTTTTTATTTTTTCTAAAAGTAGAATTGACTTCATGCGCCTCTTGAGAAATTCCAGAGCATGCTGGGATATGTAGTTTTGCAAGTATGGCTTAAAATCAGGCAGCTGTATTAGCACTCCGCACTTTCCGAACTTAAAAAAAAACTGATTTTAGAGATCACTTTGACAACCATAAAGAACAAACTCCTCTATCCAGAGGGATGAAGCGAAATAGTGCTTCTTAGTAAGGCTGGAAGCTTGAGCTGTCGATTACAGCCCTGAACACAAACAGCCAGCGATATGCTCTAGCAAATTACAACTGATCTCAGGATGCGCTCTGATAACTCCCAGGTCAGAGCCTGGCACATCCATCTCTGTTCGCCTTTACCCTTCTCGCATTCATGAAAATTTTAGGACCAGCCTGTTACTCAAATTCTGACTCTGCTCAGCACCACAGGTGTGAACACCCTAAATAGACTTAGACTAAGAAAAACTTTAATGTCCCTGGAGTGCAATTTTGTTTGCAGCACGATACATAAGTCACATACATATACTCCATACGATGACACACATTAATTACATGCATATATCACATATAAATTACACATATACAAATAAGCCACCGTCTTAGGTCTCAATAAACTCACACAGCAGAATGACTTGGTGAGGAGCATGGCCATAACACACAGGAGGCCATAGATTTGATCTGTCTTTTACACGCCATCAAGAGTATGGATAAAATCACCATCACTTCAGGACGCACTTCACACCTGCACATCTCTGTTGGCAAAGCTGTAGCTGAGTAATAATCACCTTAATGGAATGCCTTTGCACATCGCATATCCATACAATAGCACTAACTACCTGTGCCTATATTCTGTGCGCATATTGCTTGTGATATATATGTACATGCAGCGCAAATGATTTCTATACGTCTACTCATGATAGATTTCTGCATCTTTCTCATAGACTATATTGTGTATTTATTGTACTCTTATTTATTGAAAAATAAAGCAGTCATATAACTTAAAACGGCCTGCAACTGCAGTTAAAGGAAAGTTCATCAAGAGCAGCCCCCAATTATATCACGCTAATACTCAGTCAGCTATGCTCACCTAATATTGAATGTAGCTACCATATATTCTTTTCTTTCACATTATTATAATTATTATTATTATTGTTGTTGTTGTTGTTGTTGTTGATGATGATGATAATGATGCCGTTGTTTTTATCTGCGTTTCATTCCAACGTGTTAAGCTACCTATAAAACCCTACTTTCATTTATCAGGCGGCGGACCAATTTTTTGCCCCGATAAACAAGACAATCTCATCAAGAAAAAAAAATTACTAGTGTAATTCTCCCCAGTGCCGCAGATGAGCTCCTTTTTAAATATCTTCTTATAAGGATTATAACGGTTTATTGATGAAAATTCCGTGCATCTAGCAGACGGATGTATGCACGTGATCTGTAGCCTATTCCCGACATCGCGACGTCCTTCCCCCGAAACTTCGAAAGTCTTGCATTAGAACAATTTTTTTCATATTACGCAGAATTTTGTGAGACCGTTTCAGTGTTCGCGGTTTCGCAGGCTGAGCGGCAGACAGACCCGTTTGGTTTACTCTGCAGCAGACAGGATCAGCACCGGGTATTAAGAGTCGCGCGGATAAGCAGACCATTGGCCGCGAATCTGAAATGTTGGACTCCTCCATACGGAAAACCGAAGGTGCCCGCAGAATTCAGAGCGGAGCCGTTAATGACAACTCATCAAACAAAGCTTAGCATATCTGTTGTAATGGCAGATGAGCCAATAAGGGTCAGCCAGGGAACAATTACCACAATTGCGAGCGTTTCTAATGGGCAGGTCGGATATAATGAAGCTGGCTGACTCTGTGACGTGGGGCGCTTGTATGAAATCAGTTCAGTTCAAACGGCCTGGTGAACCTCTCCCCGCACTCTCTGGACATAGCAGTATCACGTGCGATGTTCTCTCTCCTGCTCTGATTTCGTTAGCGCCCCGATGATTTGTCAGTTAGTCTGCGCATGACAACTGACTCTCTCCACTAAACTAACAAATTTTGGATTCTGATGTTTTTCTTTTCATAGATTCCCATTGATTCCTATGGAGTTTTTGCGCTTACATACTCAGTAGCCTACTGCTGGCGCTCAATATTCCCTCTCATCGACAGTAACAACACCGCTCATCTCTCCTCTGTTTTAGATAAGCTGTGCAGTAACAACAATTATGGTGCATGAAAAGCAAATATCTGAGTGACAAACACCAGGAAATGATGGCATTAGAAGTTAATCCCACTCTATTGAAAACTCAACAACTGGATTATCACTCGAACATTACTGATATGGCATGGGGCATTGTGTAATTTAACAGAAAACACACAATTAAATCCGTTCTGGCACTGTGAAGAAATTAACGTGGCAGTTATATACAGACAAGAGCGCGGGCACCAGTTTTCGCGAATAGCATTTATAGCACACAGACTATGAATTGCAATCTACATGACTGCTCAGGAGGACAACATTCTGCCTAAAGAACGCTGTTGTGCCATTTGTTTGCCACATACACACGCGCGCAGAAATGGGCGCACACGCCCCTCACACATTCTCACACACAGAGAGTTTTTCAATCACCCATTGACGCATACACACACGATCTACTCTACACATTTACACATTAACAAATTTGCATTCTCTTAGATGCTCTCTCACACAAAGCCTAAGCACACTTACACACACGCACGCACGCACGCGCGCGCACACACACACACACACACACACACACACACACATTGCTGTCCATCTTACAGAGAGTGGGTTCCTCACACTATCCCAATACTTGTCTGCCACGAGATTAAAATATCAGGGCGGCCCACATGACAAAATAAATACGGTCTCCTTGCTTGGAGAAAATAGATAAATAAGATAAAATCACTCTTGGAAAATAAATAATCTCTGACAGTGTGTGTGTGGGCTGTCTCCCCCAACCTGAGCGAGTTGATGAGGTCCCGGCAGATTGACAGCGAGCCGGCCTTGGCCTCGCCATCAGCGCCTCGCAGGAGGAATACCAAGTGTTTTTTCTGACACTCGGATGAACCTGCGGCACGGCGACAGCGCTCAAACGTGCGATCGCCGGGGGGAGCAGGCGCCAACGGCAGAGCGCAAGTGTGCCTTGTACATTTTGCCATTAATTTCTGACCTTTCGAGGCACGTCCCATTGTGAGGCAAATTGAAGCCAAGCTCATCTCTCTCTGTCGCTTTAAGGAGGAATGAAAATACCGAATTCATTAAAAACGCCTCTGACTCGTTTGAGGTATAAACCAACAGCACTCGCGCGCCCGGTAAACAGGGCGAGTTGCCGTACTACAGTTAGTACTCGAAACGGCGCGATCTCCTGCACTGCTTAATGAGCCACTTACGGCCGCACATGAAAGTTTCTTCGCCGCGAAGTCTGGCATTTAAGCTCCGATGGTGAGCTAGGAGGGCCAAGAGCAGACATGATTAAGGACAAAGCAAGAGGGAAGCAAGCGCAGAATAAGAGGCCACAGCAACCCCCCCTCCCCCCCCTCTCTCTCTCTTTCTCTCTCTCTTTCTCTCTATCTATCTCTCTCAAATACGCACACTACTTCAGCGTCCGCCTCTGGTTAATGAATGGTTGGGCACCGATGCGGCCTAAATTAGCCCAGCTGCTTTCTGTGATGGCGATGGCAGGGTCAGACGGGGCAAACAGTCTCCCAACTGTGACACCCTGGGACTCATATGCAAACCCGACCCTCAAAACGACCATAATTATTCCAACTTTCATCCAGACTGGGCTCACTAAGCGAAAATAAAATTGAATATAAATTCACTCCAAAATGTAGTTATTTTCGAATAATTACCAGCAGTGTTCAACAACCAAATAGGCATTACGACTATGCACCCTAAATCATTTTAGAAGCAGCCAGATAATATTTGTCGTCTGAGTAACAGTCTAACGCCTTGCCTCATGATAAAATACCGTTTTAAATTCTATTTATAAATTGTATTCATGTTTAGGCTTCATTTCAGTTTACAGTACGTGGGACTACATCGCTATCAGCATGTGCAGTAGGCCTACACATCGTTATTATATCTTATTCAATGTTTTCACATTATTACCAAAGTACAGAAATAATAAAAATTATCTGCGCATCATACTCGCTTCAAATAAATATTTTTTAAAAATCATGGTGAGGCTATTATTAATAATTTGTTTTCCAATATCTCATACCATTCAACTTACAATCAAAATAGTTTTTTTTAAAAATCTTTTTCTTTTATTTCATTTTTTTTTTTTATTGAACATTCCCCGTAATTGCATCGTGGCAATATACGGGGAAAACTACTGGAGCTGAATTTTCATCAGCGCAAAAGTTCTTCATATGGGCTAGTTTAACTTACTTCTCTAGGGCGCAAAGACTGTTAATCATTTTCAAACCACACATTTTCATCACTATATAAATATCTTGGCTATTATTTGACAGGCCTTGATGGTTGTTTATTTACAGTTGTCGACTGTTCAACGCAGAAAACTGGCAAGACTTCAGTAGATAATATTATGTTCCGTCGTTTGTTGCTATATTCATCCTTTAATAGACAACAATAACCACAGTTTTACGTTTGAGCACTAGTGCGCGAACTTTTTCAAAACATAGCCAAATGGAACAATAATGGATGACTAAGAACGGAGTCAAACTTATATCGCGCAGACACCGAATTTATTTGATTTGAATTATTTTTCTCTCGCACAGCCTTCAATTGCTTAACAAAGTCTCAAATAATTACCAGAAAATCACCAATGTGGATACGTGCAAATTAAAATTGACAACACGGGTTATTGTTGGCATAAAATACTTAAATATATTTAAAAAACGCGTCTTCGTTCCTTCGCAAAAAAAAAGAAAACTCTTTTTTATGCGCGCTTGCTCATAAAACTGGCCTTGTTGGCAAGAAATCGAAAAGTGATGCGTGTTTGAAATGCGTTTTCGAAGATGATTAAGCGTACCCAGAGCACCACCTACCGGTGGAAATAATCACCGCCTCGTGTCTTGTGCGTATGTGGTTGTCTGTAATCCATGGAGTATTACTGCATTTGGGAAAATTGTTACAGCTGAGCTAAATAAGAATTTCCAGTGAAAAGTTGTAATTCGCATGAAAAACGATGTATGCATTGTTGTATCAAATCTAAATAATAACATCAAAAGTATAATGTATGGTAGTCCGTTATATTCTGTTTTAGAGACACATCGCTAAACAAAAATGCAATTTATAAATGGCGTGCCTCGTTATATAAAATAAAATTAAATCAAAATAATAAAATAGTAAACATTTTTACTGAATACCGAGAAGCGATTGTTAATGATATGTCAATGTCTGCAACTTGTGTCTCCTAGTTAAATAGTGTTATTTATTTGTTATTTAAACTGTTTAATGGACCTAAGGAATTGGCATTTCGGCCTTCAGAGTCCGTGTCAACGATTATTTTGCAACGCGCATTGGAATTCCGAGCCTGGCTAAGTGATTTTTTGAAGAATTAATACCGTGACTCGTCTCGAAAAACTTTTGTCGGTCAAGAAAAAAGTGCTTTTGGATCTTAGACACGCAAGCACATCCATTTGTAATGCAAAATATACACTGAAAATTTCTGCTCAAAACGCATGCATGTACCCGAGTCTTTTTTTAAACACATATATACTTGTCTTCCTGAATGGTTTCCAAAATGATTGTCAAAGGTACGTGAATAGCTGAAAAAACTTTTGCAGTGTCTACAAAAAAAATATGAACATGCTATTATAGCAGTCGGCACAACACCACTCCGATAAAATAAATAGGCGTTTTCCTGCAGAAGCAGCTCCAACGCAACGACAAATTACAATATTTACACACTTTCGTTGTCATTTCAAACAATAACCAGACTGTACTGTAATTTCTTCTTCAAAGTAGTTCTGGGGTTAGCAGCATGTAGCCTACCAGTAATCTGACGTCAAAAATGAACAAGTTGATGTTCTGGTTCACGCGTAAAAACTCACGAACTCTGCAAACCATCAGCAACCAAATATTCCAGCTTTTGTGGCAGAAACTCCAAAGGCCACGCAAAATTGATAAGTAAAATTTGAGACGTAAAGTGAGAGAACTGAAAACTTACCTGGAAAAAACTGTCCGCGTATTAAGTCCAGGAGCTGAAACAGTATCGCAATTACGGCGTAAGTCCTTCTGTCCATTCTTACGGTCTTTACTTCACATGCCCGCCGCCCGTCCGTAGACCTACTGTTTGTATACGCTGGAAGTATCCACGCATTGGTATTGCAGTGTATGAGTATTTAAGCCGACAGCTATCCTGATCTGGTTGTTTGGCTTCAATTGAGTAGCAGTAACTGTTGGAGGGGGAGAGAGGGAAAGAGAGCGAGGGAAAATATGCCGAATATGGCTGTCCCCCGGGTCCTTGCACCTGCCTGTTCTGGCGCGCTCTCTGTGCTTCCGACTCGCTGTCTCTCCCGTTTATAGTCCGCAACCGCGCTGTGATATGTGAGAGGAAACTCTCCCGACTGCGGCTGAAGCGCAGGTCGGACTGAGATCAGACGGATTCTGCGCTTAACTGAACGCAGCTGCTTGCGAAGGAAATAGTGCAAATTAAGATATCTCCGACACGAATTACAAAACAAAAAGTGTGCGCTTGAGGTCGGTAAATAACTAAATAATATCAAGCGAGTACTCACTGGATCATTAATTCTTGGAGAGCTTCATTTTCAAATCCAGCGGTTTGTCATATTGACTTTCTGTTTTCAATATTTGATAATGAAGACCAGCCAGTTGGCTCATTCACTGTTAAAAGTTGCCCAGTCGTCCTGATCATACAAAATAGGCTACGTGAAACAAGGTATGCGGAGATGTAACGAAGTAGCGAATTGATTTAATATTGGCATGTTTAAATGCATTTATTAAGTGAAGCGATTATTATTCAAATTCCGATTGTTCTATTATTATCATTATCATTATTATTATTATTATTGTTGTTGTTGTTGCTGCAGTTGTCATAATTAACAGAAATCTTGTATTGTGTAAGTGCACATTTTATAAGCGCATGTATAAGGGACGCTGGCATGTCTGCATTTTGCAGAGGCCTCTGAGAGGCAATTAGAAGCGACAGGAGGACTAATGCCGTGGATATTGAAAGGTAGGTATGGATATTTTCTCTCAGGGTACCCAGACAATCGCTCTGTCCGATGGGTTTCTGACTCAACCTGTCATAGTGCGAGAAGCGTCCGCCGAGGTCTGCTTTTTTGATCGATATCAAGTCCTTCTCTGTTCGCTGGTGCATAACAATTACGGAGTTGACCCTGCTCTCTTTATTCTGATTACAACCTAGATATTGTTTGGCTGAAAACGCCACGGTACCGCGTGATCACCGTGCCGTTGTCAGAACACTGTGTTTCGGTTGATTAAGTAGCTTTCACTTTTTTTCTCAAAAGTTTTCAATTTGCTTAAAAAGAAGCTCAAGGATTTTCTTTCTGCTGTGTCTCCCATTTCATGACCGTCGCGGACAGGGAAGAAAGAGGATGCTATTGTGACAAAAATGGTTTTGTGGGGTTTGATTGTTCAAAACCCGGCCTTGTCATTTGGAGCATAAAGGATTGAAACCCGCCTGATTTAGTGCTGTAGAGTACTGTGGGGTCGAGTCAGTGTCGGGTGGTGAAAGTAAATTATGCGCACAGATGCTTCTGAGTTGCCGTCATTCACTGGCATCTTGATTTGAGCAAAGCAAAGAACCATTTTTATTTACCAAAGGCACGCTGCGTGAGATCATGAGACGATACCGTCTCTTCCCTGGCCTCTGGGATTAGGCTTTAATATAATCCATCAATTAGGCACCCGGCAACTGCCGCGGTGACTAGCAATAAGGTTCCACTGCCTTCGGGTAGGCGCTCTCCAAGGTCCTGCAGCTCTCCCTGCGGCCGAAAAATCATCAAGGAGGTTCTGAACGGACAGCGCTACGGAGCTCGAAGGCACCCTCCGTGCTCAGCTCCGCCCTCCCTGGTGTCGCTACACAACCGAAGACATTCAAAAAATCTTAACATTTTAAAAGTGAAAGGAAATATTTTATCTTCACCCTCTAAAAGCCCATGTCAATATGTAAAGCTCAAGTGGCATGAACTGTTACGCACATCACAATTATACATAAGTTAAGAGCGAAGGTAATTACACGCACGAGGCTCTCGGTAATGTCCAGCTACGCACAGAGGCAGGACTCAATGGCTTCTTAATTATTGCACTGTTCTTGCCTGAGGCTGTCTTCACACTAACGATGAGGATCTCACAGTGGGACAGTGAAACCTGTGTTGTACTCTCAGTTAGAATAGATTTAAATTAGCATTCAAATCCCAAACACAAACATGTGACATGTGCATGCTCACACACTGAGAGAGACAGAAACACGGAGAGAGAGAGAGAGAGACAGACAGAAACAGAGAGAGGAGGGGGGGGGGGGACTTCAGAAATATTTTTAAGTCAAAAACATAGAAACAGAACTTCAACATTGCTTCCCGGATAATATGTAAATTATAGCCAGCTAAAACTGTGTGGGATATGCAAATTATGACAATTAACCTAAATGCTGTATTTTGAACAGAAAGTGCTTTCACAGTTGTGTTTTATCTAGGCTGTTGGCATTTGCCTGTGGAAAACGAGAGGTAGGCACTTAAAGTGTCTCAGCTTGGAAAGGTGCCCTAGGAGTTTATGAGAGATCTATAGGTTAGATATCTAAAGGTGCTAATGTTGGCGTTGCTATGCTACGACCACTCGTGTATCACAGGAGGATTCCTGGACACCAATGGTCCAGATGAGAACCTTCAGTATGTACAACTGCTCCAGCCTTGCATGAGGCATCAGGAGTACTACACACTGGAGTCGTCACCAGTCGTGCAGCATTGTGTGAGTCTTTCAGGGCAGATATCCTCAAATCTGGACCATAAATCCAAATGCAGTCCAAATTTTCTTTCATCCCAGATATATAAATTAACATTTAGTGTCTCCGATTGGCCACACTGGCTTTACGCCTGTTTTCCAGGTGAAGGGAGGGTGGAAAACTAGCAGTTGTCGGACCTCAAGGACTGTGATTCGAGGACCAGGGTTGTAGCATTTTCAGTAAACATTTTTTTGGGATTTCAGAACCCCTCCTGGTATGCAAAACACTCAAATTTTATTGCTTTAATGTAAGTGGATGTACAACCCCAATTCTGAAATAGTTGGGACAAAGTGTAAATTGTGAATAAAATCAAAACGCAATGACTTTCAAATCACACCCGCCAGTTTTTTATTCACAATATAACAGAGATAACATAGCAAATGTTGAAACTGAAAAATTTTACAATTTTATCCACAAAATGAGCTCATTTCAAATTTGATGGCTGCTACAGGTCTCAAAAAAGTTTGGGGCCTGTTTGCCATAGTGTAGCATCCCCTCTTCTTTTTAACACAGAGTGGAGGCATTTGGGCATTGAGGAGACAAGTTTCTTCAGTTTAGCCATTGGAATTTGGCTTCCAGGCTTCCAGCTGCTGGAGAGTTTTGGGCCTCCTTTGATGGACTTTTCGTGTAATTATGCGCCAAATGTTCTAAATAGGTGAAAGATCAGGACTGCAGGCAGGCCACATCAGTACACAGACTCTTCTACCATGACGCCATGCTGTTGTAATAACTGCAGTATGTAGTTTTGCATTGTCCTGCTAAAATTCACAATAAAATAGATGCTGGAATAGATGTTGTCTGGAGGGGAGCACATGTTACTCTAGAACCTTTATATACCTTTCAGCATTCATGATGCTTTTTAGAACATGCAAGTGTCCCTCACTTGCATGTTTGTCTTTCTTCTCTTTAGCCCGGAGGATATAACGCACATGATTTCTGACAAGAATGTCAAATTTGGACTCGTCTGACAATAGGACACTTTGCCACTTTGCTACAGTCCATTTAACTGAGCCTTGGCCCACAGAACACGGCGGCGCTTCTGGATCATGCTCAAAAATGGCTTCCTTTTTGCATGATAGAGTTTTAGGTGGCATCTGTGGATGGCACGGCAGACAGTGTTTACAGCTAGTAGGTTCTTGAAGTATTCCTGGACCCATTTAGAAATGTCAATGACAGAATCATGCCGGTGAGTGATGCAGTGGCGTCTGAGGGCCCGAAGATCACGGGCATCCAGTAAAGGTCTTCGGTCCCTTATGCACAGAGATTTTTCCTGTTTCTCTGAATCTTTTCATGATGTTATGCACTGTCAATGATGAGACCTTCCAATCCTTTGCAATTTGATGTTCAGAAACATTGTTTTTAAAGTATTCCACAATTTTTTTATGCAAGCCTTCACAGGTTGGAGAGGCTCTGGCCATCTTTACTTCTGAGAGACTCAGCCTCTCTAAGACATCCTTATTATAGCCAATCATGTTAAACACCTGATGCCAGTTACCTTAATTACTTGCTAAATGTTCTTTCAGCTGATTTTCACATATTTTATTTGCTTTTCTCTGCCCTTTTTCGGGCTGTATCCAAACTTTTCTGAGACCTGTTGCAGCCAGAAAATTTGAAATAAGCTCATTTTGTGGATAAAAATGTAAAATGTCTCAGTTTCAACATTTGAAATGATGTCTATGTTTTATTGTAAATAACATATTGGCTCATGTGATCTGAAAATCATTGCATTTTGATTTTATTCACAATTTACACTTCGTCCCAACTATTTCGGAATTGGGGTTGCATTTTCTTTATAACAGAAATTGAAATGAGTGAAAGTGTAAGCTGAAAACACTTGCCAAAGGGAAAAAGCAGTTTTAATAGGTAATTGTTGTATTTGAAAGTGTCTCACATGTCACATGCTTCAGTAGCCGCCTGTAGAAAGTATCGTTTAGCGGAGGGACATAATTACAGTGTTAGCTGCTCTTTAATGAAGGGGCCAGCACAGCATGCGTCCATCAGTTGGACAGAGTCCAGGCTCTTTCTGCGTCTATTTCCTCCTCAGTCCTCAACTGACCTGCCCAGTTGAGCTCCACCATCTTTCAGGACATTCCGGTCCAGCATTTACTCCATGGAGGAACCAGACGGCTCCAAAAGTATGCCTCAGTTAGGGCAGAGAAGGGAAGTTTTGGCTGGGGTATTTGAATTTCTTAGAAGGTGCGAGATGATCGACCACACCGGTATTTGTAGCTCTGTACTTTTGTTTGGCTGAAAAGGGATGTACTCATTCCCTAAAACGAGTTTTCTGGATTCCTCAGTTTTTGTGTGCTTTACTCTCTTGAGTCAAGCAAACGCAAAAGCGGATTATTTTATTAAATAATGCAGGAACTAAAAGTATTAGATTTTTTAAAAATTTGGCATCCCAACTGAATCTGGAATGCCTGATTAGAGAACTATGTACACAAGCTTGATCGTATGCGAGCCCATGTTGCCATCTCGGGAAAGCGAAGACAGTCTGCAGCTCTCCTCTGAAGTATGCCAGCCAGCCCCTGTATCTTTACACTCATTGGTCAAAACCATCGTAACTTCAGAACGTGGGCGGAGGATACCCAAACATGAACAAGCTCAGAATCTCACTGACGAGCGCCTGGCTGGCCAATAGGAGGCACTTGAGCAACGAACAAAGCTACTATTCTAATATCTAAACCCAGCATCCCGTCCCAATTTATTTTCCTCCAGTGCAAAGCCAAATGAGCGCTGCTCTGAAAAAGCTTCCGACCACTGCCAGCTGGTACGACCAGGGATCGAACCCGCGTCATGGTGGTCACAACTGCTCTGCAATGTGGCGCCTTAATGACGTGAGTCAACCCTGCAAAAATATATGATTTTAATCAACCCAGTGTCGCTAATATGTCAGGGTATTTCTCTCCTTAAACTGAATGGCCATAATGAAGCAATGAAGTAATGCCACCTTGATCCATGTTCTACTTTACATGTTAGCATATTTTACTGCTCCTCCAAAAAAGTACAGTGTTACGACCATTGCTATTTACGACACTGAAGTGGCACTTTCTGGCAACCATGGCAGGTGAAGACAGTGACTATCCATGCGAAATATTCACCGATTTCTGTCGTACTCTAAATGGGTTAATATCAATTACCATCATCCTGGTCGCCTTTGTAATCTTGTCTCTGTCCTACCAGGACTTTTTCTTTATCAGTGATGCTATTGCTCTGTACCAGGTCCACACCTGATCTCTACATGTTTGGGCAGAATAATTTTCTATTCAGTTAAATTGAGTTCACGTTACTTTCTGCTTTCGGCCATCATGGTACCATAGTAGTTAAGTGTCAGTGTGATGAAACATTACACCTTAAAATAGGATAGTCAATAAAATTATGTACAAAAGTTCAAATTCTAAAATTCAAACAAAGATGTTTGTTTTCCTTTTATAATTTTAACATTTGTACATCATTTTATTGAATAAGTGTCAGTGTGTTTGCTGTTTTTCACTGCTGGCCATCATGGCAGTGAGGAATAGGTTAGCTTCAGGATTTTAGCGAGTATTTTTGCATGTTTATGTATTAAATTTGTCATCATATTTATGTACGTGATAGTTTCTTTTTATCCATCTGTCGGCTTGTTCCTGTGTCTGCAGTGGTTCAAATAACCTGTTGCAGTGCATAGTGCCTCTTGTCTGTTCTCTCTACTTGGATCACGTAATACAGTATTTCAGCCTGTCACTGAGCAAAGGCTCTTAAATCACTTACAACTGATTTCCCTTATACTTTTATTTTTTTACTGAATTTCATGGTAGGTTCCAGAAACAACTCTGATCTTAATGTAAGTCTAAATATCACTTGAATCCTGTTAATAATTGATATGGTGCACCAGAGAGATCTTTCTCAGTGAGGTTATGAGTATATTCTGCCAACAATTAAAGTCCATATACATTTAAAGCAAAATCTCTGAAGCACAAATATGTCTCGTGCCCCTTTTCATTTGTTTCAGTGCCTCTGGCTTCTTTTGTACAGTCAGTGTTATTTGTGTAATTTCACTTCTGTTAATTGATTGTCTTGTTTCTTTGTCAATTCCACAGTATCCTTGTGCCTTTTCCGGCACCTGTTTATCGTACTCTTTGTCTCTGCGTGCATCTTTCCCCCAGTTTCTCTGTTCACTGCCGGATAGTCTTGTTCTTGCCATGTGCCAGTTCTTGCCCTCTCACGTTCCCTTCATTCTTCAGATTCCTGGTTCCTCGTTCGTGCCTTCGGTCCTTTGTGTTTATGTGTATCGTTACATGTCTTTATTTGGTACACAAGAACCTTCCCTAGTCTTTCTTGTTTGCCGTTCTCATCTCCTCCCCTTCCCCTCGCTCAGCCATCCCGGCTTCGACGTCAGTGCTGATCTATGACCAAGCTTTACCTGTCCCCTAAAATCTGGCCTACCACTGCTTGACCCACAAACTGTTTGCTGTGGACCGAACCTTGGGCTGTCAACCTCCCAAAATAAAGACCTGGTTTTCACAATGAGCACCACTATTGATTCTCCCCGCCCTGCCCCCATGAGACAAATACGGGTTACTATGTTTTACAGGAGCTGGTAATTCATGATGAAATTATTCAATGATGTAAAAATCAATACATCATTAAAGCTGAGGGATGCTTCTTTATTTTCCTCCCGTATTGCCTATATATTCACTTGTGTGATGTTCATGCCTCTCAGTTCCTTTTGTGCTTTGAGGTTTACAGATGAAGACCACGATGGAAAAATGATCAGAGCCACGTTTTCACGCTGTGAAGAAATGATGAATTAAAAATTCATTAAAATCGATCTTAGAAATAAAGCACTGAAAAAACATGCAAAAAATTATGAAATGTATAAAATACTACAATAATATATAATAATATTATTATATTTCTAATCATAAATATTATAATAATATATCATAAATAAAATATACAAAAATATACTAAATTCAAACTCTGATCATTTTTCATTTGTGGTCTTCAAAAGTTTGCCACAGTGGTATATTTCCATCATTGGAGAGACACTGAAACATATTCAATGATATCAATCAATCAAAAACTTGCGCGACACTCACAGGTTTCCATAAATCAGAAAAGCAGCCATAGATCAGCTCAGCAAGGACTATCTGCAGATAAAGTTGAGAAAGATCAGCTCAGCAAGGAATACGTGCAGATGGAGATGAGATTGATCATCATAGTGAGGTCTGCCTGCAAATAAAGCTGAGATATATTAGCTCGGTGAGGTGTACCTGCAGATGGAGTTGCGACAGATCAGCTCATTCAGGTATACCTGCAGATGGAGCTGAGATTGATGAGCAGAGTGAGGTGTACCTGCAGAAATAGTTGAAATAGATCCGCTCACTATGGTGTACTGGCAGATGAAGTTGAGACCAGATCAGTGAGGCTCTGCTGTGAATGGAGTAGAGATTGGTCTGCAGAGTGAGATGTACTTGCACAGAGGGTTGAGACAAACCAGATCAGTGAGGTGTATCTGCAGAAGTAGTTGAAATTGATCAGCTCAGGGAGGTGTACTAGCAGAGGGAGTTAAGATTGGTCAAGTTGTATCCTCAAACAATGACAATATGTATAGCTGATATGCAATGAGAACCACAGGCATGAGCACTTAGTCCTGCCATTGAAATGGTTCTGCAGCTTGATAATGGTGACAGGTCCAGTTCTCTGGTATGGTTGGGCTGCACTCATCCCTTTAGCATGCTAGGCTGATGCTAAACACTGCCTCAGCATTCAATGTCTTCATTTTAAAGTATTTGTAGTATAGGTATTATTTCTATATAACACAAATGTGTTGGATAAATTATTATGCTAGTGTGAATGTCTATCTGGATGTCACGCCGGGGTTTGACAATGACTACTGGTGGGTTGCACGAATATGGGCGGCGAGGCCAGCGGCTGATGCGCACGGTCTTGAGCAGGTGTTGCATCTGCAGGGGGAATCAGCAGATTGTGGTGCTTTCCTCCTTAGGCGGGCCTGACGTATCTGGTAAGATCTATTTTCCACAAAGGGGGAAATTCCCTTCTGAATGGTGGCTCTCCATTGTGGACGGTTTTCTGCTATCAGCTTGAGTTCACAAGCAGCAATGCCATACTTTTTGAGAAAGTCTTTCACAGAGTCTTTATAGCGCTTCCTGGACCTTCCAACTCCGCGGTCACTGCTAGTGAGTTCGCCATAGAATAGCTGCTTATGAATTCTATGGTCGTTCATGCGGACAAGGTGTCCTGTCCACTGGAGTTGACGCTTCACAATGATGCTTTCAACAGATGAACAATTTGATCTACATAACACCTCAAGATTGGGTACTCTCTCCTCCCAAGATATCTTCAAGATCTTTCTAAGGCAGCGTTGCTGAAAGGCCTCAAGCTGCTTGATGTGACCTTGGTATGTTGTCCCGCACTCTGCTCCGTAGAAAAAGGGTACTTAAGACAACGGCTTAATACGCAACGACCTTTGTAGATGGACTGATGTGAATACACAGTATTTTCAAATATAATTCCTTTAGTTGTAATATATATGTCCTGACATCAAGATTCCGGGGACAAATACCTGAATATTTCCTAACATTTGGAGGATACAAATTTTTTTTTTTTGTTTTTGCCAGAAGAGGAGTCTTCAGTAATCGTACAGGAGGAAGTGCACACACACGGACTAAATATCATGGCCTGCCGCGTTTCCAGATTGATTAAACTAAATCTCGCCTTTATGGGTAATTATGGAATTCCCAGTGAGGTGGCACTGTTCACGTATGTACATCAGTGGTGTCCATTTGTGTCTGTGTGGGAGCAGGTTTGACAACATCTGATTTTATTAATCAAGGTCTTCCATGCATAAAAATGCCACCTATGCTTGGTCTTTTTGGATAAGTAAACCTGCAAATGGGCCTCCTTAGAAGAGATTGGACACCCCCACATTACATCGAACAAGCATGGGGGGGTCCTGTTGAGACACACCAACAGAAATTCATGCCCTGGTAGTTCCTGCCCCACAGTGATTACAAGCTGTTCAGGTGACCCTGTTAAGAGACTTGAAAATGGTGTTCCTGATTTTCTGGCCTCTAGGGTTTGAAAAATATTAAAGATGGGATTCAGAGTGAGCTCGGAGTATCGGAGGGGTGTTGGGTTGAGAAGGCAACGGACGAGGAGATGATGCCGGCGCAGAACTCACACTGTCGGCTCAGGGGCGGGGTCCCCGAACGCACTGTTAGAAGTATTATTGTTCTTTTGCCGAGGATGATTTGTGGCGCAGAAATCGCAATAAAAGCGAAGAATCTCTCAGAGAGGCATATCAACTCACCTCACTAAACTGCTCGTGGTGCGAGCGAGTCAACCCCCTCAGGTGAGATTAATGGAGCTGAATGAAAAATGCATCAGTAAAGCTAAGAAAAACAGAAACTAGAAAATGTGTAGAATTGCTGCTCTGTTTACTTGCCGTACTTCACGATTAAAATGAGGCTGTGCGGTTCAGCTCAGTCAGTCATTCAGTGAGGCACTCAGTTAGTCAGTCCTTATTGCAGAATTCTGCATTCCATAACATTTGTTTCCACTATATTGAATTAGACTCGACCAAAAGTAGGTTTTTATTATGCTTTTTGTCCAACATACATCAATTTTTGAGATCCATGTACCAAAAATGTAAGTAAATACTATATATATATATATATATATATATATAATATATATATAGACAACCCCAATTCCGAAATAGTTGGGACAAAGAGTAAATTGTGAATATAATCAAAATGCAATGACTTTCAGATCACATGAGCCAATATGTTATTTACAAAAGAACAAAGATAACATTTCAAATATTGAAACTGAGACATTTTACATTTTTATCCACTAAATGAGCTGATTTCAAATTTTCTGGCTGCAACTGGTCTCAAAAAAGTTGGGACACAGGGAGAAAAGGGCTGAAAAAAGCAATTAATATATAAGACAATCAGCTGAAAGAACATTTAGCAAGTAATCGAGTTAACTGGCATCAGGTGTGTAACATGATTGGCTATAAAAGGGGCATCTTAGAGAGTTACCTCTCAGAAGTAACGATGGCCAGAGGCTCTCCAACCTGTGAAGGCATGCGTAAAAAAATTGTGGAATACTTTAGAAACAATGTTCCTCAACGTCAAATTGCAAAGGCTTCAACAGTCTAATCATCAACAGTGTATAAACTCATGAAAAGATTCAGGGAAACTGGAAAAATCTCTGTGCGTAAGGGACAAGGCCGAAAACCTTTACTGGATACCCGTGATCTTCAGCCCCTCAAACGCCACTGTATCACTCACTGGCATGATTCTGTGATTGACATTACTAAATGGGCCCAGGAATACTTCAAGAAACCATTGTCGGTAAACACAGTCCGCCATGCCATCCACAGATTCCACCTAAAACTTGTGCAAAAAGGAAGCCATTCTTGAGCATGATCCAGAAGCGCCACCGTGTTTTGTGGGCCAAGGCTCATTTAAAATGGACTGTAGCAAAGTGGCAAAGTGTCCTGTGGTCAGATAAGTCCAAATTTGACATTCTTACTCGAAATCATGGGCTTGTGTCCTCTGAGCTAAAGAGGAGAAAGACCATCCCTCCTGTTATCAGTATTCAGTTCAAAAGCCAGCATCTCTGATGGTATGGGGATGCATTTGTGCATATGGTGTGGGACACTTACATGTTTTAAAATGCACCATGAATTCTGAAAGGTATATAAAGGTATCAGACCAATATATGCTCCCCTCCAGATGACATTTATTCCAGGGTAGGCCTTATGTATTTCAGCAGGACAATGCAAAACTACATACTGCAGCTGTTACAACAGCATGGCTTCGTAGTAGAAGGGTCCGTAGCTGAACTGGCCTGCCTGCAGTCCTGATCTTTCACCAATTTAGAACATTTGGCGCATGATTAAATATAAAGACTGTCAAAGGAGACCCAAAACTCTCCAGCAGCTGGAATCCTGTGTTAAACAAGAGTGGGATCAAATTCCAATGGCTAAACTGAAGAAACTTGTCTCCTCAAATGCTCTGTGTTAAAAAGAAGAGGGGATGCTACACCATGGTAAACAGGTCTCTGTCCCAACTTTTTTGAGACCTGTAGCAGCCATCAAATTTGAAATGAGCACATTTTGTGGATAAAATTGGTGTCAACATTTTCTCTGTGTCAACATTTGCTATGTTATCTCTGTTCTATTGTGAATAAAATACTGGCTGGTGTTATTTGAAAGTCATTGCATTTTGATTTTATTCACAATTTGCACCTTGTCCCAACTATTTTGGAATCTGGGTTGTGTGTGTATATATATATACAGCACCCTCCATAGTTATTGGCACCCCTGGTTAAGATGTGTTAAAAGCTTTAAAATAAATTCCAATTTTTATTGCAGAAGCATACTCTCACATTGAAAATTTTATAAAAATGTAACCTTCAACTCAAGTGAATTTTAAGGGAAAAAAAATAATCCCTGACGAAGAAATAATTATTTTTCATAAAATCACCTGTTCCACAATTATTGGCACCCCTAACAATTCCTAGGAAATAAATGTAATTGAAGTATTTCTGACATTTCTACAGTAGTTTACAAAGTTGATCAAGGTATCTAGGAACATTGGATGAGTAATTCTTCACTTCTTACTTCCCTGGGGTATAAATATGACGGGACACAGAGGCCATTTCTCTTATCCACTCTTCAACATGGGAAAGACAAAGGAACACTCCATTCAAGTAAGTCAGATGTGTGTCGACCTTCACAAGTCAGGCAATGGCTACAAGAAAATAGCCACTCGCCTGCACCTGCCCATATCTACTGTCAGAGGAATCATTAAGAAGTTTAAAACAACTGGAACAGTGGTAAACAAGCCTGGACACGGACGCAAGGTTATTTTTCCACCACGCACAGTGAGGAGGATGGTAAGAGATATAAAAAGTTCTCTAAAGCTCACTGTTAAAGAATTGCAACAAATGGTAGCCTCTTGGGGTCACAAAGTCTCCAAAACAACCATCAGGCGCTATCTACATGCCAACAAGCTGTTTGGGAGGCATGCACGGAAAAAACCTTTTCTCACTCACAATCATAAACGCAAACGTCTACAGGTCGCTAAGCGGTACTAGGACTTCAACTAGGACCGTGTGCTTTGGTCAGATGAGACCAAGACAGAGCTTTTTGGCAACAAACACTCTAAGTGGGTCTGGCGGAACACAAAAGATGAGTATGCAGAAAAACACCTCATGCCCACTGTGAAGTATGGGGGAGGATCGGTGATGCTGTGGGCCTGTTTCTCTTCCAGAGGCCCTGGGAACCTTGTTAGGGGGCATGGCATCATGAACGCTTTGAAATACCGGGACATTATAAATCAAAATCTGGTGGCCTTTGCCCAAAAGCTGAAGATGGGTCGTCACTGGGTCTTTCAGCAAGATTATGACCCTAAACATGTGGCCATATCTACACAGAAATGATTCACCAGACACAGAATCAAGCTCCTCCCATGGCCATCTCAGTCCCCAGACCTCAACCCAATTGAAAACCTGTAGAGTGAGCTGAAGAGGAGAGTGCAGAGGAGAGGACCCAGGTCGCTGGATGATTTAGAGAGATTGCACAAAGAGGAATGGTTGAAGATCCCTCTTTCTGTATTCTCCCATCTTGTGAAATATTATAAGAGAAGATTAGGTGCTGTTTCGTTGGCAAAAGGGGGTTGTACAAAGTATTAACATCAGAGGTGCTAATAATTGTGGCACACATGATTTCATGCAAAATAATTATTTCTTAATGTGGGATATTTTTCCCACTGAAAAAATGCACTTGAATTAAAGGTTGTATTTTCCTCTCTTTTTCATTGTGGTCCTATATTATTTATAAAAAAACTGACTTTATAAGAAGCTAAAGAACACATCTTGACCAGGGGTGAAAATAATTATGGAGAGCACTGTATATATTATAATTTTTTAATTCAGAGGGCCTATGGTCTTAATGAAATGAGATATTAAATGTGACAAAATAACCATATAGTTTTTTTTTCTCTATAGTCGTACATATAAAATATTCTAATACACTGACACTGAATAATTTCTGACACAGTTGAGATACAATTGGAGCACTGATTCCTAAAACCCCACAAGTCAAGTCAAGTCAAGTCAAGTGTGACTTATGGGGTTTTAGTAATTGGTGCTTCAATTGATGTCAATTCGAAATAATTACATCCACTGTGAGTATCTACAAAAAAGATAACTAGATATTATGATCTAGACAAGGAACCAGAAGCAGATTCTGAGGACAGTTCACAGGGGAGTATTTATTAGTAGGAATATGGTGACAGTAATGGGTGGGCCGAGACCCAGAACTGAGAAGGGGGCAGGACAGCTGAGTTAGTCGTGACTGAAGACAGTTGGGGCAAAAGCCTGGGGGTGAATTCTCTTTGCTGAAGTAGGAACGATTGACAGTATGAAGCGATTGGTTAATCTGGTACACAGTCCCAATCCTGAAGGCTGAAATTAAGGCTTGGGAGCTTGTTCCTATTAATAAGACTCTGAAAAGTAATCACGTTTTTCTCTGTCATTAAATTATCTGAACACATGTAAGAGGAGCTTAGCTCAAAACAAGAAGATACAAACCGACTAATAGGTTTTGTACGGCAACTTGTTACAATCCAGCAACCACACAGAAAAGAAAGTAAGCTTAAGTAGACCAGCTCATTACACAAAAAAAGCAGGGAAAACAAATGAAAACATCCAGGATGAAGGGAGTAAAACAAGACCATAAATCAATTCAAAGAGACAAAACTACAAAACACGTGTGGGTTGCTGTAAAAGAGGAGAAACCAATTATGGACACACAAGGTTTGTGACGCTTGGATACAAAACACCCCATAATGCTATTTCCAGTTCCTTTTATTTGTCCCTGATATCAAGCTCAGGGACCGTTTTATTTCATAAATATGCAGTTTCTGCCTATTTGCCAGCCAAATAATGATGCTGCAAACCTCTTATTACACTTCATCCAGAAGGTTCTCCATTGCATTGAAATCCGGTGCTCTGCAGGGCACTGAAGTAAACTGAAGTTATGGTCATATTAGTAAAGCAGACTGAGGTGACGTTTATTCTCTTGTATGAAGCATTATCCTGGCCGGAAAATTGTTTTAACAAAGGTTAAACAGTCTTCATTAGGGAATGCAGTTGGCCAGAAACAATTCTTCAGTAAGCTCTCACATTCAAATGATGTTCAGTTAGGAGCTTAACCCTTAAACTTAAAATTTTCACCTTAGTTTTCCTGGAAGTATGTTCCAAGACATACAGGTGTTCTTTTTTCGTTTTTTCATATCGTAGGCACATACGTATACTGTATCTGTAGATTGCAGCACGTCACTGAAGCAACATCACACCTATTTTGAGAGAAATACTCAACCCCAGGATGCCATGTTTTTCTGGCCACTGCATTACATCAAATGGAAAATATCTAGATCTCGAACATCACTTTATATACACTTCCCTGTAATTCAGCAGGACATATTTGGGATTGTTGGAAACCATGGGATCGCCACTATAATTTAAAATAGACCTGCAGTTCCACAGCAACTGCATTTTACGGACCTGTATATGAGTACATTGGTTTTATTGAGTCGATGTGGCCTTCAAAAGGAATGCCTCGTACCATTGCACCACAAAACACAGTAGCACTGTCAACCCAAGGGATGACAGATACATCAATTCATGCTGTTGCCAATAAATTCTGACCCTACCTGTCCCATCCCGTGTCCCTCTGCCCAAAGTTTTGCTCTGCGCTTTTTGTTTGTTTGTGTCTTCTGTACAATATTGCTTTCCATAGTTTGTTTTATTCAGTGATCATTGTGTCTGCATTACCTTCACTTGTTCCAGGGCTGTGTTCAAATGTTCTTTTTTGCATAGGAAAGTTCCTATCTCCTAAAAAATGACCCGGAATTATTTATGTAGCAGCGAAAAGTGTGTTGAAATTCCCTAAACGTAAAGGAAAGGTGCTTTAGTGCTTCCTAACATGTGACCTTTAGCATTGGGTGTACCGAACAGATCTTTAGGAAAAGAAAGGAGATAAAGCCGTCCCACAATTCCATGCGGCAGCAATATTTAGTGATGACCATCCATCCATTCAGTTATGATTCTGGTTTTGCCACGTCTTTTATTTTTTTGATTTTGCTTATTATACATCCTGGTCTTTCTGTTTATGCCATTTCAGTCAGGAAAACTCACATTTCTATAAAATAGAACAATTTATTCATGGGTATAAGCATTACATTGTATTTTGGCGGCGGTTCTGCTCTGGAAGAATGTCCGTCCTTGGCACAGCAAACATACAAACACAGTCATGAACAGAAATCAACATCCCCCCCAATGTGAGCAGAACCAAACAGGTGGAGGCTGGGGTGGAGGCGGCAAGCAAAAAACCAAACAGCATGTTGCATGGCATGAAAAGTCATTGCAAACAGCAGTGGAAGTAAGTGAGCTTAACGTCTTTCAAATAGACCGCTGTATGACCTTGTGATGTGTATCCTCCAATTGTGTGCCTGCTGATGCTGACGTGCTGGTAACTTACCAGGCTGTTGTCAGTTGATGTAGCTCTTCTCGAGTTTCCTGTCTGAACTAGTTACACTCGTTTCTGTATTCTTTGCACTTTTGTCACCCCTGTCTTGTGACCAGTATGGTACAGTCCGTCTCCCCGGTCTGTGCGCTTACATGCTTCAGGTCATTTCAGTGGTTTCTGGTTTTTCACATTAGTACTTCAATTCTCGTTTACTTCCTTTGCCCGGCTTCCCTTGATTACTAATATACTAACATTTATATTTTGTATTATATTTACTATCCCAACTAATCTATGTATAGACTACTAACCAATGAGCACTTAAGTTAATTTGTAAAGTTGCACCGCCGCTACTAATTACTACTAACGCAATCTCAGGTCTCGCCTTGTTATTGTCTCTGCCCCTTGCTTTCAGGTCGGTCACAATCAGGGTGCATTACAGTTTTACTGAATGTTATGGTCTTATAACATGACTATTTGATATGTAAATAGCATATTACAAGTAGTTTTGGGTTATACTTTTTCTGAACGCCACAATGGTGTATTGATACTTGATGCTAGACATTTTTGGGTGAAAGCGTGGATTTGGTGAAGGTGCCTTGCAATCTGGAATTTTAGAGTTATGATGAGTCACCAGGTGTTAATGCTTATTTTTGTATGTTTATTCTTTGTTTTGTGTGGTAAACCTGCTAAAGCTTGAACATTTATTTGTTACTATATATTGTTTTTTGTTTGTGCAAAAAAAATCATCAAAATTGGAGTGAAATATTCAAAATGGCGTGCATTTATTGAAATTGTGCATTTTGTTGTAGAACTTCACCAATTTCAATATGTTGCACTGTATTATTACCCAGTGTTGTTTACGCTATCTTATACAACAATATCATGTCTCATTTTGATTACCAAAGGATTGGCATTCTTGTGAAACTTGTAGTATCCGTGACGTGTTCTTATCTCCAGAGCCAACAGCATTTATGCCAGGGGGTTGTCTTTTCATATTGTGTCAAGCTAGATATAAGACACCATTTGGTCATAAATGTAGCTCAATCTTATACCATATAATGTCCTTATAGTAGGGAATAACCATCTGTCACGGACACTACGCGTATAGAATACCTGCCGTCAGTTTAGTTCCCATATCTATATAGATCCATTAATATACCATGTGTACCTTTGTATAAAAATGTTCTTGAACAATGTTCTTTTTTATCAAATAGAGCACATTATGTTATTAATCTAGTGAAACAAGACGATTAATTTATGGAAGAAGTCCATGATATACAATATACGGCCTGACAGGCATATGTTTAATGTTGATTTCTGCAAAACTGCGAAAGATTACAAATGTGTGTGCTTAGCATTAACAGTGTTTCCATGTTTTTGGGACAGAGAAATAATTTTTATGACAGTAACATGACATAGAGCACCCTGATTGTGACCGACCCATTTACTTTTCCTGGATCTCCCTGTGCTTCTGCAAAATCTTCCCCACGTGCTTCATTGCTACCCTGCACTCCTTGATCTGTGCACTTAGAACTCCTTCACCGGAGCCGTTTACCTGTCATAGATGTCCTTGTGAATCCTGTCCATGTCTTGGCTTTTGCCAATTATTGAGTTTAGGACTTCCCCATGTGTATTTCCTTTCATTATTAGTTCTCATCTTAATCATCTGGCCCTGCATAGCATGTGACTTCCCTCTTGTTGACTTAAGGTCCTCATTTCAGCTTTTTCCCTGTCAAAACATTGATCAATTTTCACTAGTGCAGAGAGCCTCGTATGCCTTTTGATTATTGCTTCTAACTACAACATTTTTTGTACGACCTTGATATTGCCCCGCCCCTTCTTGTTTGCTACTTTTTGGATTCTGACCCCTTTTTCTGTACGACCACGATTCTTGTTATTGACGCCCCTTGTATGACCTACCCTTCTGGATTTTGATCACGATTTCTGATTACTGTTTTAGGTACCGTTGCACATCTGCTTCTCTGGTTTCGACCCCTGCCTGTTATTCGATTTAGTTTTTGGATTCTGATTTTGGCTTGGCTATTCCTGTGTCTTCTGGTTTTGACCCATTTTGCAATAAAAGCTCACGATTTTTGGAATTTTGGTACTCGCGTGTGGTTCCTGAGTGCACCATTACACAAGAGGCACATGATCACCTTGCCTAGTGTGAGTGCATTCAGATTCTGTAAGCAGCACTGTTGTCATCCTAAACTGTTATGAATTCTCCTTCACAACTTTCTTCCAACTCATTATATTTCCCAGTAAAATTCAACAAAAATGGTTAGGAATTAGACAATAAGACGTAATTTTTTACCTAATCGAACACAGCCATGGTTCCCTGTGTGTCACTCCCTGCACCTGATTCCCATTGTATCCTTATTGTCTCTATCTCAATAAGCCCTTTGTCTTTGCTCTTCGTCAGAGTGTCTGTCCCACTTCAGGGTCAGATGTGGTCTGTACGCGAACAGACTGCCCAGCACACTTTTGTTAAATACAACTCAACGTCTGGGACCTCTCAGGCAGAATGAGCGAGTTCATATTCTGTGATTTCACCAACCGAAGTTCAGTCAGGGCAACACAGGTACAAAGATGGAGAGCCATTTATGTAATGTACCGATCAGGAACCAGTTGCGAGAACCAGGAAATGCAGGAGAGCTTGTTTTATTGGTGAAGGGGGGTGACCCCCGCAGGGCAGAAAGCAACAGTACAGAGTCCACAATCCAAAAGTCAAAATCCAGTTGGGCAAAAATAGAATCAAAAACCAGTGCAGCAATCACAGTAATCGTAGTCGGACAGAAATGGGTCTGGTACACAGGAATAGTACTATCAGAGAAGCAAGCCAGAATCCACAGGACGTAATCGGAATCTTTACTAGGGCAGCAAACAGAGATCTCGTAGTCGGGCAGAAAAATGGTCAAAACACACAGATGCAACAATAATCCAAAATCACAAAGGCAAAAAATCGAAGGTCGGGCAATCCAGTCAGAAAGATAAATCACTAAGAATCAAGGCGAGAACAAACGTGGCACAGGAAGATAGGAAGAACGATCTGACACTGGAAGTGCTAGAAAAGACATCTTAAATACACATCCGGGTGAAACACATGACCAGGGAGAAACAGGTGCGATCAATGATACAATAATTAGGAGTGACACATGAGGAATAACCTAATTACATGAATTTGGCAAATGTCAAAACGCAGACAGGGGTCACAAGACAATCCTATGAACAAACCAACAGCTCCAGTTAAGGAGTACTAAAGTGCATAGATAGAAGGAAAGGAAAGCACAAAGTATCAGTGGAAATCCACAGAAACTTGCAGCAGAGATAATCAGGGATAGGCAAGGAGGCGGAGATTAGAATTGAGCGACCGCTGAGAGAGATTGTTAGTCAAATAGTATGTGCAGCTATACAATCCCGAGTGCATGTTAGTAAGTAAAAATATACAATGTTAACAAGTGTTAGTAATTATCGAAAACAACTGACTGTTACTATGGATTAGTAGATAATAAGAGAGAGACGAAGGAAGAACACGAGATAATGAAGGAAGATTGAAAACCCAGAAACCAATAAATCACCCGAATGAGTGGCACGCAAGACAAGGGACCGTGAGCAAAGACCTACATAAGACAAGACAGGGTAGACGAAGTGCAATGCATGGAAATGAAAACATGGCATGATAACAAAAAACTAAAGCATGAAAAAATAATAAAACATGAAATCCTAAGTCACCAAAAACACAATACATGATCCTAAGAGTAGTCAGACATAGCAGTGGTCACAAAAAACACAGAAATCAAAACATGGCATAGCCAGGCACAAAACTTAAACATGGCAAGACAGAAATGCAAATCACAACAATTTATTAGTCCTCTACCGGAAACGGAGGGGACTATAGGATTGCACTCTGTCCGTCCGTCATTCCATCCGTCCGCATTCATGTCCGCTCCTTAACTTCAATACCGTATGACTTAGGTACATCAAAGTTGGTGTGTGGATGCATCTTGGGGAGAGGGTGTGTCTTGCACCCTATTCAGGTCACTTTGACCTACTTTTTAGGAAATATAATATGCATACACTGGTAGGGGACTAGTATTGCGCAGCAATACGACATTCGTCGATAGGCGGTGCACTTGTTGAGTATGAAAAGGAACATCATTTTTGTTTTGGCTTTGAATAGATCTGCTCTGAGCACTCGGTGCACATACTTGTGCACGATCCTGAATACAGCCACGAGATATATCCACCTCATGGACAAAAGGCACCAAATGCCCTGAGTACACAAAGCAGATCTAAACAGGCGGGTGTAAATTGGGGATGGCGGTGGGTGAGCAGCAAAACAAAATGGCAGCATTGATAGCAAAACAAAACCAGAAATGACAGCAATCAGGTACACATGACAAACAGGACACAGCAAGCAATCAAAGCTGCAAACAAAGCAACAAACATTAACAGCTGCATAGCATTAGCTTGAAGAGTAATTTTTGCAGTGTTCTCCATTACTGATATGATGTGTGCAGATGTGATTGGTTGACGAAAGGACAAGTGTTCTCTAAATTCAGGTCCGCAGCAGCTGCAAGAGTTCCCTGACTTAACTGGGGCTGGCATTTCATGCACGGTGCTCGCTGTAGACTTTTCTTCTGTCCCAACTTCTGTGGACTCTAGATACTGCACCAGTCCAACAAGAACTTCTGTGCCTCACATTCTGGAAGTAGCACATTTGGCCCCAATAATAGTCAAAGTTTGCTAATGCTATGTATATTGAGCTGAGGCTGTATGCTTCATCCTTTGGAGAGGAAGAAAATTTGTATTGTAATGCAAATATTCCTTACAATTTGGTGGATGAATATAGTTTCAGTCACTTATACCAAGAGATTTACATTAGATTTACATGCATCACTGGATTTAAATTGGACATTTGGTTCCACATTATTGAAATGTGCCAATCAAGAAAAATCCTCTTACTTGATTTTTTTTTTTTTTTAAGTTCTTGGTTTGGATTGAATTAATTGTAGATGAGTGAAAAGTGTGTGTAGAATGACTCATTTTCATTTCCCAGGGGAGGATAGCAGTGTTTAGATAATCTAACATTTCAACGTATACATCCAGAATATTTTCACCTTTTTTTAAACATATGCCATATCGTAAATATTTTTCATGTACGATGCTCTTTACTATTATTGGCACCCTTCGTACATGTGAGCATAAGTGGTCTTGAATTAATGCCTACTTTTGATCTTCAACATTAAATTTGAAATATTAACAAAATTATAGTCTTAAAGGGAAATGCAACAATTGCAAGAAAAAAAGATTATTATTTTCATGAAATACTTATTATTTTCAAAAATACAGTTTATGTGCCACAATTACTGGATCCTCTTCATTTAATACTTGGTCCAGCCTACCTTAGCCAATAAAACAGGTGTGAGTCACCTCCGACAGGGTGTAATGTGGTAGGAGAGGACATGGCGAGGGATTTCTCACTGTTCCAGCAACGAGAACTTCTGAAGGTCTTTAAAAATCCTAGAATCTTTCTGATGGGCCCTCCTCTTTAGCTTGCTCCACAGGTTTTTTATTGGGTTTATATCAGGGAGTCTGGGATGGCTATAGCCAGAGCCTTAAATAGCTGTAAACTGTTTTCTCAGTGGCTGACAGGCACGTGCTTCAGAGGAGAGTTGTGAACTGTCTTCGCTCTCCTGTTGGCAGCAAGGGGTCGCATATGAGCAAGCTTTGTACATACATGTAGTTCACCAACTGGGCATCACAGATTTGGGTGGGATTGGAGATGCCAAACTTGGAAGAAAAAAAAAAAGAGTTTTCTCAATGACTTGATAGACGCCATGTTGTTACCCAGCCATAGTTAATAAGTGCTAGCATCTATATTATGAATTTGTATACAAGTGCTTTATAATAAAGGTATGAAACAGTGCAAATACAGTACAGTATGTACCTGTGGGATTATTTTGAAGGTTAGAAGCATTCTCAATTTTCCGAAGATGATTATACTGGAAGACAGCTTGTGTGCACTCACAACTGAGTAGCATTCTACATTGCATTGATTAACTGATTACATTAAAGTCTAAGTGAGCCGGTGGTGATAGGCATTTCAGGTTTTTTCACAGGTAGGACTTTCTCATAGAAGATTTCTCCAATGAACTAATATGTTATTCAGTTTATACTGAAAATTATCATGGTTGTGATTTGCCTGGATGTGAAAAGGTAATGTGAACCTTCTGCTCGAAGAGTAGAATTAAGAGGTCATTTGCTCTCCAGTTTTCACAATGAACTTGAACTTCCCAGCTGTTTCCCATTGTATGTTCTCTGTGAAATTCTGGATGGATTTGCAGGAATGGCTGTCAACCAAAGTCTGACAACCTGCTCCTCTCACAAGAGAAAATATTGTGTTTAGTATTAACAGGAGGGACATTAAGAGTGATTTGACAACCTGATACTGCTGGTGAAAGTTTTTACCCTCGCATCCCAATGGAGGAAAATGAAGCCCCCTTCTGTAATTATTGGAAGGGATCTTGTGGACAATTATCTCAGAGCTGCAAAACAAATAAAAGGTACAATCCAATAGTTGGGTTTATTGATAGAAATATGGTAGCCGGTGGGACGGAGCCCAGAGGAGAATAGCACAGTTCAGTTCAGATGTTAACAATGGAGCTGTGTGGGTGCACCGAATTCCCAGCCAGTGGCCTCGCGGAATGACTACCAAATGGAGTGCACACAAATGAGTGTAACTAGTTCAGGCAGGAAACTCGAGAAGAGCTACATCAGCTGACAGCAGCCTGGTAAGCTGCCAGCACGTCAGCATCAGCAGGCACACAATTGGAGGATACACATCACGAGGTCATACAGCGGTCTATTTGAAAGACGTCAAGTTCACTTTCTTCCGCTGCTGTTTGCAATGACTTTTCATGCTATGCAACATGCTGTTTGGTTTTTTGCTTGCCACCTCCACCCGAGCCTCCTCCTGTTTGGTTCTGCTCACATTGGGGGGATTTTGATTTCTGTTCATGACTGTGTTTGTATGTTTGCTGTGCCTAGGTAGGACATTCCTCCAGGGCAGAACCGCCGCCAAAATACAATGTAATGCTTATACCCATGAATAAGTTGTTCTATTTTATTAAAACGTGAGTTTTCCTGACTGAACTGTTATTATTTGTTACAAACCTCCTGTGAATGTGTTCTGTGTTGCCTCCCATTCAGCAACTTGAATGTCCATTAGAAGCAATGTCTCCATTGAATGTGTATGTTTTTTGTGTTATCTGATCCCAGCTCTATCTCATCTCATAGCTACCCCACCTCACATGTGTGTGACACACTTATGCCCCCTCCTGTGAGTTTACAAGTTGCAGGATTGTCACTTGTTAAATGCATTTTAGCACCTAACACTATTTGCTAATAAAATTCTTCGTCTTTTGAAACAAAAATGTTATCTTTAATGATAGTAATATAGGGAAGTATGCTTCCTTGTTTAGTGAATGGGAACAAGGCTCCCAAGCCTTTATCACGGTCTCCAGGATTGGGACCGCGTACCTCCTAAGCTTCTCGATCCTGCCACTAGACAGTTCGGCTAGATTTTTTCAGAGCTCTTGAAGTTAATATTTATATCAGGAGCTAATATTGATGAAGGGCACTGTGCATTTTAACAGTTATTGTCATATCCTTGTGTTGGTTGAGAACCGACAATTCTTTTGCATATGACTGTCATCTCACGACCCGTCGAAATCTTCCGCAAAATTTTTTCAGTATTGCTGAAAGGTTATTGGCTTGGATCATGTTACTGTCATTTCTTGAGGGCCTGTGGTCGGTCAGCTACAGAGACATTTTGGCTCCACCAGAGCAATACTGTCAAAACTGATCCCTGGTAGTTCATAAAAATAAGAGAAAATATTGATCTTTAAAAAATGTACTGAAAGGTTCCAACTTTCTTTCTAGGAAACATCACCCAAGAGCATGTTTAACTTTATCTGACAATCATGATGCCCGGGAGCTATCCCACTGCTGTCACCATTCGCAGAGAAAAGTCTGCAAAAAGGTACAAAATAAAAAACATCCAATCAACAACTTGAATGTGAAGTGACAGTGAAGAAAGATCTTGGGGTGGGGACAAACTAATGAGAGAAAGGCAGAATTACAGTCTGGCAACACTTCTCATCCATCGACAAGAGTACTTCAATCATCCCAAGGACAATTAAATTAAGCAACATCCCCGGAGTGCAGGCCAGAGGAGACCCTCTCAGTCTGGTTATGATGAAGCTGACTATTAAGAGCACCATCTTCATGCAGCACAAACACATGAAGGGTTTTGGGGAAAAACGAGACACATCCAATGTCTCCGTCTTGTCTCATGATTTTCACCTTTCGGATGACTGTGACCCTGATCTTTGACCAAATTAAACACAAATGTAGTGGTCAATTGGCAAGAAAAAAGATTTTTTCTTAACCTGGACCATGTGGATTTTGACCCCCTAAAAAGTATCAGAAGTTGATGTCCTTGGTCAATTTTGGAGTGTTTTCCAATTGTCCATGTAAAAAGGAACATTTTGCTGTTGATAGTTTGTCTCTATCTGATGCAAAATATTGGCCAAAATGTGTGTTTGACTTTTTGGGCAACCTTGATTTTGCCCTTGATCTTACAAAACTGAACCATTTCTTTCTTGGACACATGGCCTCTAGTGATGTACACATCAAATCAACAACTTAAGAACGCAGACAGACTAACAGACAAATATGACACTCAGCATGTGACAAACACAGGAAAAACATGACCTCAGCAGATGTAACAAGTATAGAAATGATTCTGCAAACAGGAGTAAATACCTGTACTGAGTAGCTGAACTCAGACGCATTGCAGGGTCAGGACTCAGAAGCAGGTGAAAGCTCAGTTCACCGGGTTCATTAAAATTTGTGGTCTGGCTTTCCAGATCAGTAACACTCAAAAGTAATGCAGTAGAGAGAAAAATATCCAAATCAAAATCAGTATATAGTCAAATTATAGTCAAACCAGGGATTGTCAAATTACAAGGAGAATCGGGAAGCCACAAAAACAATCAAAGGTAACACATGGGTGGCCAATCATAAAACCCAAAAAAGAAAAAACAAAACCCAAGCGTAACCAGGAATTCTCGGAATCAAGGAATGTTTGTGAGTACATGCAGGAGATACTGGCTGACAAACTCGCGAAGAACTGCCCTGAAACGAGGATATACGAAGAGAAGGTGAGTGGCTGATTACATTGGCTGCAGGTGCAGTGAGCAGGGGAGATGTGCAGGAAGGTGTGGCTATGAACAAGGGAACAAGCTAACTAATTAACAATGAAAATGGTGATTTGCTAGTACAAACTGGGCAGAAAACATACGTCAAGTGAAAGGTAGTGTAAATATGCCAGAACTGCTAAAATGAACAAAGAAACATTGAAAAATATTTGAGACATGAGATACAAAAATGTGTACAAAACAGGCTCAGACTCTGACAAAATCTGGTACTCAGTAACTTACCAAGTTGATTATTTTTAAATCAAGACAGAACATGTGTTTGTACAAATACATGTAATGTTACAACACTGAATGGGACACAGTAGAATATGTTTAATGTGTGGTTAAATGGAATATATGTAGCATGTCTGCACTGAAATAAGTACACATTGCTTCATGTGCAGTCAGATGTCAGTTGATGTAATTACTCACTAAATGTTCTTTCAGCAAATTCTCTTATATATTAGAAGCTTTTTCAGCCCTTTTTTGCCTGTGTCCCAACTTTTTTGATACCTTTGAAGTGAAATTTGAAATTAGCTCATTGAATGGATAAAAATGTAAAATGTCCCAGTTTCAACTTTTGAAAGTTAATCTTTGTTCTATTGTAAATAATATATTGGTTCATGTTATCTTCAAGTCATTGCATTTTGATTTTATTCACAATTTACACTTCGTCCCAACTATTTTGGAATTGGGGTTGTAGTAATTCTACTACGTAGGTTCAGTAAATAAAAGTCCTTAGAGAAACTGTAAGATTTACAGTTTTTCAGCGCATGTTTTAAAACACGTTAATTGAGTAATTATTTTGATATTAGCACGCATGAGGTGTCAGTTGAAATGTGTGCTGATTCTACCGGGAGAAGAATTTACTTCATCAGCCACAGAGGAGACTCTTCACAGTGGTTTTCAACCAAGGATTCCCACTGCAGAGCTGCCATGGTCTCATATTGAAAAGAGTCTGCACAATCTCTCGCTCCCCAGTCTACATTTACCTTCCCTCTGAATGCATTCCCTGCAGCTACAGCTTCCTGTAGGGGGAAAAGAGTGAGTGAGGAAGTGACTGCATTTAGAAGAAGAATAAACTAGATGGAGTTCATTTTAGTCCTGCCTCTGATGGTGTTTACCAAGATCCTGCTCTCACAGTTTCCTTCAGGAGTTTATGCTCTTATTTCAATGCAAATCAGAGCAACATAAGAATCACTTTCTCCTCAGGTATTGGCTTTGTGGGGCGGCCATTTTCTTGCCCCATCTGTGGGTATCACATGATGCGCTTTGAAGATCAAGCAGGCACCAAACACTCTGAGAACTAAACTCTCTCCTCCTTACCCGCGTCCCCCTATTGTTGTCCCACCTGCAGCAGCAGTAGAGCCCCCTCCTGCCCTCCCACACTGACAGTAAACACATCCATCCTGCTTTAAACTGCAGGAACATGGCTGGATATGAGACTGACTGCACCCCATGGCTGTCCTAAAGATGCAGGCCCTCACCCCTCCCCTAAAAGACCTGCCTCTCTTTCATCATTTAGCCTCTGGTTCCTGTGAGGCCTTGTTATAATAATAAAGCACTATAGGTGTGATATTCAGGGTACTTGGGAGGAGAAGTCCAGTCAGTGGAGATCAGTATAGTCTGAGTTGTGAGGCCTGGGTTACATATGTACCCACAGTTACAGCCCTGGGATCCCAGTGAAAGACTAAAGCAGAATGTGGCCCCGGCGCTGGGTTCTGAAGCCAATCAATTCTATTCTGCTTAGTAGCTTTTCATTAAGAATTTGTGCAGGTTTATGGTCCTTTGATAGGCTGGGAGGCCCGGCATTTGCTAGTTTGTCTTTGCCTTTTTCTTGAAAAGGAAGTGCTGTTTAAAAACAGACAGGGGGTTTCTGGAGGGGTCTGTCAGAGCCCTCAGAATTCGTGAGTTCACGAGTGGGGCGTGTGTGGGATTCCCCGCATCATCCTCACCGCCGCTCCATGAGAAATGACTCCAAACACATCCTGGGGTGAGAGCAGTTCATTGCATTTCTGAAAAGATTCATCAACCCGCTGGATCAGCCTTTATACAGTGATTCCCAAACTCGGCCCGAAGATCCCCTGTGTGAGCTGGGTTCTACTGCAACCAAAAGAGAAAGCTCTTTAACAAGCTTTTTTCCCAAAACTACAGTAAATATAGACCTTCTTATGGAATGTTATGTCAAAATTAGAAATATATGAAATGAAGAGGAACATACCCATCTTAGTATCACGCTTATTGGGTGAAACTGCCAAAAAAAAAAAAAGAAGTGGAGGTTATAATTTATGACTGATCAATGTGAATTAGTAAAAGTTTGGAGTCCAGGTCACCAGAACTAAACCCAAGGAAATAAATGAACAATTCAAAAAAAAAAAAACTGCATTTTGTTGCTAAATCAATGCATGCAGCAACCTAAGAAGGATCCTTTTGATTAACTTCCATCAATCATAAAATAAATTGATGGATTTGATAAATTGTCACTGCTGCTCATGCAGCTGTTTAACACAATAAGCAGATGCATAAATAAAAGAGTTGAATATCTCAGGGCACAAATTTGAAATTGATATTCTATGTATAATATGGCTTAAAAGAGTAAATATTCCATTGAAACAAGAAGAGCGCATAACTGATGAAAGTTTATTATGAGTTTATTAAGGCTCTACCATTGCTCTTTTGGTTGGGATATATTCCAACACACACACACACACACACACACACACACATACAGGATTAAGTGGTTCATGAGGACAATGAGATTTTACAGTGGTTCGCACACACACATACACCCCACACACACTCACATACACACACACACACACGCTTGGGGGTCAAGTCTGTGTCCCACTACATTAGACCACACAAAGGCAGTACAGGGCCCTGGGGCCCTTTCACAAGGCCCTTGTCAGGTCACCGGCCTGCAGGGATGAGGCAATGTAGCCAGTACTTGCACATCACCCCGACATTATGCGAACATTGAGACTCTGCCCTGCCAAGGACACAACAAAACATATTTATACGCTGTTCTTTTATGAAAGTATCACACACCTCTGCGTGAGCTCTGAATTGTTACAAGCAGAAATCCTATAAAGGGCATTGTGTGCTCTCCAGTGCATTAGAGAGGTGCTCGAAACTTTCCTATAAGACTCAGACTACCTCCCTGTCTCTTTCCCAAAGGAAGACACTGCAATAACCCGCAGTGTGATAAGCCCCTGCACTGAATCAAGTTTGCTGGAGTATATTTTGTCTGTATTGCACTCATATGAACTCACTGAATGTAGTCTTCTGCAACTCTCTGATACGCCTGCAAGCGGCAGCCCTTTTGCTTTCTGGGCAGATAAGCATAATATCATTCAGAGGTTAAGCACCTAATAAAACATTATGCCTTCTTCTGTTTGAATTTGAATGTTTGGTGGTAATTTCTATCCATGCTGGATATCTATCTATCCATCCAGCGCTAAGCTACAATGCTACAACTGTCCTGAGGGGGCCGCTACCCATTGCTTCTGAACTGTTTTTTGTAATTTCCTTTCAATCAGCAGCCTTGGAAACAAGACGTGTTTGACTTCGCATCCAATCAACAGCTTAAATCAGGCACAAGTGCGGAATCACTTCAATATCAGGGGACACAGTGGCCCTGACAGAGCATCTGGGTTTGAGATCCTTGTTTATCCAAAAACCTCCTGTCTTCAAATTTAACTAATTATAAGCTCCAGGGCTTGTAGTCAGGCTGTTCTCTAAATTCAGTCAAACATATAAATGACATGCAATGTTCACATTTCTATATTCAGCAGAACTACCCCTCGTAGGAGTAAATGTATCTGATAAATGCTTATAATTCTATGACATAGATTTATTGAAGCATAAGGTATGCATTGACAAAAGAAAAGTATTATGATAGTTAATTTAGAGGGTACATTTGGAATATTAATTTGGGAAAAATATTTTTTTATAATTATTTTGGGGTCAGCTTACAGTACATATAACTTTTAACAATGATTCCCCGGTTTTTGGAAATGCGATTCAGAGATTTAGTGACTCATTTTAAGACATATATTTCAATCCAATTAAATTTAAAAAAATTAAAGCTTGTTAATATGGGAAAAATTCCCCCTGGGGGTCCATCCTTAATCCCCAGTGAAACCACTGCCGTCTTCTGAACTGCACATCAAGGACTTTTGAGGAATATATTACATTTAATTCTTTTAATTGAAACTCCTTGTATATTAACCTTTAGACCTCTGAAATAAATTTTCAAAAATGATAAATAAATGATGTTGGGCTGTTGAAAACCTATCATGTGCCAACTTGTTTAAAAGAGCTCCCCTGCGGGAGCTCTTTAAACAAGTTACCACATGATAGGTTTTCAACAGCTTTGATTTTGATACCTTACATCATTGAGCAATCATAGCTGTATTTAGCGCTCTACTGGTTAATGGAACTTCAATGCCACACAAAAGCATGTACAGTATATCCACACTTCCTCTACAGGCAGTGAGCCCATTGCCCGCAGCATGCAGCACTGCCATCATTAGGCCCCCCTCACATCCCCCAGACAGCGAGCTCAGGTGGCCTCTTATTTGATTAGACGAAGATCCGTCTGCATGTACCACTGGCTTGCTGTGACCAAATGATCTCTCAATCAGCGGTAAAGTTACTCACAGAGGTCTCCCGCCTTTATAGACTCCTCTTTCAATAAAATAGCCTTTAACCACTTCGCAGTTGGTCTTAGCATGTTTCCCCGTGGATCGTTTTAATAGGATGACTAATGCGTTTAATATTAGCATCTCTCGCTAGCGTGTGGCCTCATGCCCTCTCCTCAGCAGCGTGTGACATGAGTGATTTCTCTCGTGTACGAGCTTAGATCTTCGCTGTGGCTCTGCCATGCCTGTGTTCTTCCGACCTCTCTCTCACGCTTATTCTCTACCTCTTTTACCTTCCCTCTCTCTCTTTCTCCCTCTCTCACTCACTATTGTTGTCCTCCCTTCTCAATTTCCCTCTTTCTCACTCTTCCTCTATCTCCCTAACTCTCATACACTCGATCACTCTCACTGTACTATGATGAAGGCAGTCTGTACCAGAGTTCTTGCAGAGCTTGGTGTCAGCAGAGGCCCAGACTGACCCAGTCTGCTCCAGCCATAGTGAGCAGGACTCCAACAACATCAGGTCACACCACAGCTAAAATGAAAACAATACCAATAAAAACTCTAACTGATGAAACACATTTCAGACACGAAGTGCTTTTCAAATAACAGCACAATAAAAGCAAGAGCAAGATCAAGTGACTTTTAAAACATGTATTGTTTTATTGGGCTCTAATCTCGTGCAGCATAACAGGGCATGAGATGCATGTGAAATCACGTGAAACAGGACTTTAAATGAAGTTTATTTAGATGATGATATATAAATATTGCACGCCACCACAGTAAACCATAAAGAAGCACAAAACCTTTGCTAAATAATTGGAGTAGAACTGGATATTTGATTGTTTTGAATCACAACATTTATCCTGGACATGTGGAAATGTGGGAATCTGGGAATGTGGAAATCAGGAAATGAGATACAGGAGAAAGGGTTTATATACAAGAAGCCCAAGTGAATCTGAAACTCAACCTGTCTGCCACCCTTCCGTGCCCATCCGGGAGTGGGGTACAAGACTTAAATAAAATAACACGATGATTCATGTCTAAAACATGTCATATGCAAACTAATCATTCTTTCCCAATAAAAATGGCAAAATATGGAGACATGGAATTGAGCACAAAATGAATGAGTCAAAGACGATAAGGAGGCCACAGTAAGTCCGCAATGCGACAGAACAGAAGGATTCCTGGACACAAATAAGACAGCAGTCCTGAAACTAAATGAGTGACCACAGCCCTCACTGTTCACTGCTTGACGGCTATTGCCAAATGTGAGTTTTATGGCTGTGTTTCCCTCCCTGTGTCTGTGCTGAGATAAGCTGTGAAGCTTCTTCCCTTGCTGTGTCTGCACTAAGATATGCTGTGCGGCTGTGTCCCTCCCTGTGTCTGCACTGAGATCAGCTGTGAAGCTGTTTACCTCCCTGTGTCTGCACTGAGATGAGCTGTGCGGCTGTTTCCCTCCCTGTGTCTGCACTGAGATGAGCTGTGCAGCTGTTTCCCTCCCTGTGTCTGCAGTGAGATGAGCTGTGCAGCTGTTTCCCTCCCTGTGTCTGCAGTGAGATGAGCTGTGAAGCTGCTCCCCTCCCTGTGTCTGCACTGAGATGAGCTGTGCAGCTGTTTCCCTCCCTGTGTTTGCACTGAGATGAGCTGTGCAGCTGTTTACCTCCCTGTGTCTGCACTGAGATGAGCTGTGCAGCTGTTTCCCTCCCTGTGTCTGCAGTGAGATGAGCTGTGCAGCTGTTTCCCTCCCTGTGTCTGCAGTGAGATGAGCTGTGAAGCTGCTCCCCTCCCTGTGTCTGCACTGAGATGAGCTGTGCAGCTGTTTCCCTCCCTGTGTCTGCACTGAGATGAGCTGTGAAGCTGCTCCCCTCCCTGTGTCTGCACTGAGATGAGCTGTGCAGCTGTTTCCCTCCCTGTGTCTGCACTGAGATGGGCTGTGCGGCTGTTTCCCTCCCTGTGTCTGCACTGAGATGAGCTGTGCGGCTGCTCCCCTCCCTGTGTCTGCACTGAGATGAGCTGTGCACCGGTTTCCTCCCTGTGTCTGCACTGAGATCAGCTGTGAAGCTGTTTACCTCCCTGTGTCTGCACTGAGATGAGCTGTGCGGCTGTTTCCCTCCCTGTGTCTGCACTGAGATGAGCTGTGCGGCTGTTTCCCTCCCTGTGTCTGCACTGAGATGAGCTGTGAAGCTGCTCCCCTCCCTGTGTCTGCACTGAGATGAGCTGTGCAGCTGTTTCCCTCCCTGTGTCTGCACTGAGATAAGCTGTGAAGCTTTTTCCCTTGCTGTGTCTGCACTAAGATATGCTGTGCGGCTGTGTCCCTCCCTGTGTCTGCACTGACATCAGCTGTGAAGCTGTTTACCTCCCTGTGTTTGCACTGAGATGAGCTGTGCGGCGGTTTCCCTCCCTGTGTCTGCACTGAGATGAGCTGTGCGGCTGTTTCCCTCCCTGTGTCTGCACTGAGATGAGCTGTGAAGCTGCTCCCCTCCCTGTGTCTGCACTGAGATGGGCTGTGCGGCTGTTTCCCTCCCTGTGTCTGCACTGAGATCAGCTGTGAAGCTGTTTACCTCCCTGTGTCTGCACTGAGATGAGCTGTGAAGCTGTTTCCCTCCCTGTGTCTGCACTGAGATGAGCTGTGAAGCTGCTCCCCTCCCTGTGTCTGCACTGAGATGAGCTGTAAAGCTGTTTCCCTCCCTGTGTCTGCACTGAGATGAGCTGTGAAGCTGTTTCCCTCCCTGTGTCTGCACTGAGATGAGCTGTGAAGCTGTTTCCCTCCCTGTGTCTGCACTGAGATGAGCTGTGAAGCTGTTTCCCTCCCTGTGTCTGCACTGAGATGAGCTGTGAAGCTGTTTCCCTCCCTGTGTCTGCACTGAGATGAGCTGTGAAGCTGTTTCCCTCCCTGTGTCTGCACTGAGATGAGCTGTGAAGCTGTTTCCCTCCCTGTGTCTGCACTGAGATGAGCTGTGCGGCTGTTTCCCTCCCTGTGTCTGCACTGAGATGACCTGTGAAACTGTTTCCCTCCCTGTGTCTGCACTGAGATGAGCTGTGAAGCTGCTCCCCTCCCTGTGTCTGCACTGAGATGAGCTGTGAAGCTGATCCCCTTCCTGTGTCTGTACTGAGATGAGCTGTGAAGCTGTTTCCCTCCCTGTGTCTGCACTGAGATGAGCTGTGAAGCTGTTTCCCTCCCTGTGTCTGCACTGATATGACCTGTGAAGCTGTTTCCCTCCCTGTGTCTGCACTGAGATGAGCTGTGAAGCTGTTCCCCTCCCTGTGTCTGCACTGAGATGAGCTGTGCGGCTGTTTCCCTCCATGTGTCTGCACTGAGATGAGCTGTGAAGCTGTTCCCCTCCCTGTGTCTGCACTGAGATGAGCTGTGAAGCTTTTTCCCTCCCTGTGTCTGCACTGAGATGGGCTGTGAAGCTGTTTTCCTCCCTGTGTCTGCACTGAGATGAGCTGTGAAGCTGTTTCCCTCCCTGTGTCTGCACTGAGATGAGCTGTGAAGCTGTTTCCCTCCCTGTGTCTGCACTGAGATCAGCTGTGAAGCTGTTTTCCTCCCTGTGTCTGCACTGAGATGAGCTGTGAAGCTGTTTCTCTCCCTGTGTCTGCACTGAGATGAGCTGTGAAGCTGTTTCCCTCCCTGTGTCTGCACTGAGATGAGCTGTAAAGCTGTTTCCCTCCCTGTGTCTGCACTGAGATGAGCTGTGAAGCTGTTTCCCTCCCTGTGTCTGTACTGAGATGAGCTGTGAAGCTGTTTCCTTCCCTGTGTCTGCACTGAGATGAGCTATGAAGCATTTTCCCTCCCTGTGTCTGCACTGAGATCAGCTGTGAAGCTGTTTCCCTCCCTGTGTCTGCACTGAGATGAGCTATGAAGCCGTTTCCCTCCCTGTGTCTGCACTGAGATTAGCTGTGAAGCTGTTTTCCTCCCTGTGTCTGCACTGAGATGAGCTGTGAAGCTGTTTCCCTCCCTGTGTCTGCACTGAGATGAGCTGTGAAGCTGTTTCCCTCCCTGTGTCTGCACTGAGACCAGCTGTGAAGCTGTTTTCCTCCCTGTGTCTGCACTGAGATCAGCTGTGAAGCTGTTTTCCTCCTTGTGTCTGCACTGAGATGAGCTGTGAAGCTGTTTCCCTCCCTGTGTCTGCACTGAGATGGGCTGTGCGGCTGCTTCCCTCCCTGTGTCTGCACTGAGATGAGCTGTGAAGCTGTTTCCCTCCCTGTGTCTGCACTGAGATGAGCTGTGCGGCTGTTTCCCTCCCTGTGTCTGTACTGAGATGAGCTGTGAAGCTGTTTCCCTCCCTGTGTCTGCACTGAGATGAGCTGTGCGGCTGTTTCCCTCCCTGTGTCTGCACTGAGATGAGCTGTGCGGCTGTTTACCTCCCTGTGTCTGCACTGAGATGGGCTGTGCGGCTGCTTCCCTCCCTGTGTCTGCACTGAGATGAGCTGTGAAGCTGTTTCCCTCCCTGTGTCTGCACTGAGATGAGCTGTGCGGCTGTTTACCTCCCTTTGTCTGCATGGAGATCAGCTGTGAAGCTGTTTCTCTCCCTGTGTCTGCACTGAGATGGGCTGTGCGGCTGCTTCCCTCCCTGTGTCTGTACTGAGATGAGCTGTGAAGCTGTTTCCTTCCCTGTGTCTGCACTGAGATGAGCTGTGCGGCTGTTTACCTCCCTTTGTCTGCATGGAGATCAGCTGTGAAGCTGTTTCTCTCCCTGTGTCTGCACTGAGATGGGCTGTGCGGCTGCTTCCCTCCCTGTGTCTGCACTGAGATAAGCTGTGAAGCTTTTTCCTTTGCTGTGTCTGCACTAAGATATGCTGTGCGGCTGTGTCCCTCCCTGTGTCTGCACTGACATCAGCTGTGAAGCTGTTTACCTCCCTGTGTTTGCACTGAGATGAGCTGTGCGGCTGTTTCCCTCCCTGTGTCTGCACTGAGATGAGCTGTGCGGCTGTTTCCCTCCCTGTGTCTGCACTGAGATGAGCTGTGAAGCTGTTTCCCTCCCTGTGTCTGCACTGACATGAGCTGTGAAGCTGTTCCCCTCCCTGTGTTTGCACTGAGATGAGCTGTGCGGCTGTTTCCCTCCCTGTGTCTGCACTGAGATGAGCTGTAAAGCTGTTTCCCTCCCTGTGTCTGCACTGAGATGGGCTGTGAAGCTGTTTCCCTCCCTGTGTCTGTACTGAGATGAGCTGTGAAGCTGTTTCCTTCCCTGTGTCTGCACTAAGATGAGCTGTGAAGCTGTTTCCCTCCCTGTGTCTGTACTGAGATGAGCTGTGAAGCTGTTTCCCTCCCTGTGTCTGTACTGAGATGAGCTGTGAAGCTGTTTCCTTCCCTTTGTCTGCACTGAGATGAGCTATGAAGTTGTTCCCTTCCCTGTGTCTGTACTGCGATGAGCTGTGAAGCTGTTTCCCTCCCTGTGTCTGTACTGCGATGAGCTGTGAAGCTGTTTCCTTCCCTGTGTCTGCACTAAGATAAGCTATGAAGCTGTTCCCTTCCCTGTGTCTGCACTGAGATGAGCTCTGAAGCTATTTCTATCCCTGTGTCTGCACTGAGATGAGCTGTGCAGCTGTTTCCCTCCTTGTGTCTGCACTGAAATCAGCTGTGAAGCTGTTTCCCTCCCTGTGTCTGCACTGAGATCAGCTGTGAAGCTGTTTACCTCCCTGTGTCTGCACTGAGATGAGCTGTGAAGCTGTTTCCTTCCCTTTGTCTGCACTGAGATGAGCTATGAAGTTGTTCCCTTCCCTGTGTCTGTACTGCGATGAGCTGTGAAGCTGTTTCCCTCCCTGTGTCTGTACTGCGATGAGCTGTGAAGCTGTTTCCTTCCCTGTGTCTGCACTAAGATAAGCTATGAAGCTGTTCCCTTCCCTGTGTCTGCACTGAGATGAGCTCTGAAGCTATTTCTATCCCTGTGTCTGCACTGAGATGAGCTGTGCAGCTGTTTCCCTCCTTGTGTCTGCACTGAAATCAGCTGTGAAGCTGTTTCCCTCCCTGTGTCTGCACTGAGATCAGCTGTGAAGCTGTTTACCTCCCTGTGTCTGCACTGAGATCAGCTGTGAAGCTCTTTACCTCCCTGTGTCTGCACTGAGATCAGCTGCGAAGCTGATTCCCTCCCTGTGTCTGCACTGAGATCAGCTGTGCAGCTGTTTCCCTCCCTGTGTCTGCACTGAGATGAGCTTTGAAGCTGTTTACCTCCCTGTGTCTACATTAATATCTTATTTTTTTATAAAAAGATGGACGCAGCACTCAGGTCTGAAAAGTGAGTTAGATGGAGAAATGTCTCAAAATTGCATCATAATTAATGGCCAGCAGATGGCAACATCGGTGGTTACTGAAAGAAGTTCAATGCTTTTGAAGTCTGAGAAAATGTCCCTACTTTCCCAACTGATTTACTATTTCAATAATGAGATTTCCACATTTATTTATGGTATCTATCACACGTTGTTAGCCTCCTTCGATATATCATGATGTTAATTCTTGTTAATTACTGTCCCAAATAGAGTAGAATAAAGTATAACGCCAGAAAATGCTTTAGGTGCGTGGCGATTCTCTGGTCCTCATCAGATACGGTCAGAGTCATCTGTAGATCCACCCCTCGCTCCTCCCTGGATCTTCAAAATTACAAAATGATGCTGTTCAAATTGCCAAAATCGAGACTTCCTAAATGGTATGCTGAAACCAATGGGTGATGTCACAGTTGCTTCGTCCATCTTTTTAAACAGTCTATGATTTATATCAGCTGTGAGGCTTATTCGCTCCTTGCTTCTGCACTGAGATCAGCTATGAGGCTGGCAGGGAGCACTGGAAGCCTTTAGGACCCGACGTGCACTGAAGTGAGGGGCTTGGGCCCTGTATCCCACTTCCTACTTAGCACATCCACTGCCGCATCTACTCAGCAACAAGAGGGCCTGCTGAGCCCTCCAAAATATATTCATTTTTATTGACTTCTCTGTGACAGACTGACCAGAGAAATGGTGCAGTGCTCATCACAACACCATCTGCAAAATGATAACGACAATGACTGGTTACTGCTCCACAAAATATTTTAATATGAATGTATAACTCTTACCATCATACAATCAGGGATTCAAGGTGTACAAAATCAATATGAGTATAATATTTATGAAAAAACAACAGAGAAGGTTACAAAGTATGCACACACCTGAGGATTTCCAAATATTAGTTGATGGCTAAAAATGAATGTGAATTAATATTCCTGCACAAAATTTTGTCAATCCCCAAAAAACACACACTTTCACACCTACTACATTGCTAGATGCTATCCCTTAGCCATTTGGTTCCTTTAATAAAAACACATCATTAACACATGATATTTTGGGAGTGAGGTGGTATAACCATATAAACCTGGGCAATAGATGTTAATCTTCCACAAGTAAAGTACAAAACTGGATCTCCAAACCCCCAGTTCTGAATTCTGCATTTGATGTGAAATTCACTTAGAACATGTTCTATGGTTAAACTCTTCCACACAGGATTTTCAGTACATCCCCCCCATAGGTATGAAAAGCTCTTCAACAATCTCACCTTAAAATTAATGTTAACTCCAAACTGGTTCACATTTATTTTTCCTTATTAGGAGACAGAAGTAATGCACAGCAGTGCTGGAGAGGAGTTGACCATGGTGAAAATACAAATGTGAGGAAGGTCTGTTACACACTCATAGCCGTGATACAATAATAATTCATTTATTCAATCACCAACAGTTTCAACATAAGTCTTCCTCATGATATGGAATCCTCCATCAGGGCCCTGAAGAAGACTGATTTTGAAATGTTGATAATTTCATAAATTGATTATCATTGCATCGTGGCGGTGAATGAGCAGCTGCCGGCAACAAAACATTCATTCGCTCATTGCAAAGACTAACCAGTAAAATGACCAGGCAGTTTGTTTTTAGCAGGTATCATAGTTAATTATATCAAGAAGTTATCAGGTATTTTCCCATCTGCATTTATGATGACGACATTAAAAAGTTACTGCGTCTTTCGAAGATTCTGAATTCCTGTAGCTGTTACGAGCAGCAGAGGAGAACTCAGGTGCAGATCCCCCAAAACGCCACCAGGATGCTTTTAATGAAAAGAATTAGTATAGCCACTACTGACTTATAAACAGACGCTAACAACATAAATGGCACAGGGCCGCAGAGCATTCTGGACACGCTGGACTGTGTAAACTCTCAAACTCTCAACAGTGCCTCTCAACTGGACTGCTGACACTGGGAATGTATCTCCAATACACCGGTTACTGGTTTCTTGCATTATGTAATTACGGTAGAGGGAAGACTAAGAGAGAATAGACTGGCTAGGTACTTTGAACAACAAATGGTAACAACCAAGCAAAGAGGAAACAGTACGCAGGAATTTATATGCCGAAATGCCACAATCAACGGATGGGAAAGGAAAGCGCCGGCATAAGGGGAGTACGAAGACAGGGGAGTCGAATTTAATCAATGTCCAAAACAAGACTGACACAGACGTTACGAAAACGTCATGATGTGGCAGTTCCTACCTGTCCCCATGCCCCCCAAGGGTTGCCATCTGTCTGTCCTGTGGCTGATCCCAGATGCCTCTGCAGGAATCCTTGGACCAGGGACAGGTCTAGGCTGTGACACTCTGGCACCCAGGAACGGTCCTGGGAGCTGCACCACTCCCAGTCCACAAATAACTGGTGTCCACGCCCGTTTGCACTGAACACATAAACATACGAAATGCAAAAAAATTGCAATGCCCTCTGGGGGTGGCATAAATGCTGACAAGTGCAGTACGGGGTGCGAGAAGCTCCTGGATGACAAGTTAAGGGGGAGGCATAAGCCCAGATGAGGACTCTGGCTCTCACTCATTTTGGAACAAAGAGCCAGTTAACATGGCGTCCTTCAGGGAACGGAGCGGGAAATGAGGACCTCCTCAACAACACGCTCCACCTTCAATTTTTTGGTGGCCAGAGGGCAACTGTCAGGAACTACTGACTCCGGCATATCCTCAGAAATGGGGGAGTAAAGACAGAACTGGGCATTGGGCTTCTGGTAAAGATAAAGTTAAAGTGGGCAATGAAGATGGAATACGGGGTCTGCCTAGGATTTTGCCTTTTGGCAGAATTGAGATTGAGATTTCCATGCTCTGTCCAGGAAAGGAAAGGGAATGCTGGCCCCCTCTATCCAGTGCCTCCATTCTTTGAATGCCAGCTTGATGGCCAGGAGCGCACATTCCCTGATGCTGCAGTTTCTCTGAGAAGATAGCTGGTGAGACAAGAAGAGACAGGGCTGGACCGGCTGGGAGAGGAAGGGCATACTGCCAGCTTCCAAAGCATCGACCTCTACAATGTACTGATGCTGAGGGTCGGGGAGACCCAGGACAGGGGTGTTGGTAATCTTATACTTCAACTGGTGGAAGGCGGAGGTAACCTGAGGGGTCCAGCAAAAGGGGAACTTCCAGGAGGTGAGAGGAGCAGCAACTGTGGAGTAGCTTTGGATCAGTAGTACTCAACTCTGGTCCTGGAGAGCCGCAGTGTCTGCTGGTTTTTGACGTTACCTAGCACTTAATTGATGAATTAAAGCAGTTGATTACATGCTTAACTCATCTCATCTGGTGTCGTAATGTTTAAATAAGGTGGAGAAAACCAAATTCGGCACAACCTGTGCTGTTAGCTATGCTCCTGCACGAAGGGAATAATAAGCTAATCACTCAATCACCAGGAACCACCCACAAGACTCCACAAGCTAATTAAACGGACGTGCAGGTTGTGCTACTTGGAAACCAAAATTAGTCAATTTAGTTGGACATTTAGCATAGCTGTAATGCAAACAAAGAAGAAGTACAAAGTAAAGATAAAAGTTTATAGGGCAGGGGTAGCAAGCCCTGGTCCTGGAGAGCCACAGGGTGTGCGAGTTTGGTTTTCTCCACCCTATTGAAACCTAAAGGCCCAGTCACACAGCCGATCACGCACGAATCACTCACAAATCACGCACAGATTGGGTTTGTGCGTGCTTGTGCGTTGAGAAATTGACCAATTTTTCGGGGTGTCGGGGGTAGAAATCTCGGACGAATCACACATGAATCGCGCATGAACCACGCATGTATCACTTACAATCACTGACATATCGCGCACGTCGACGCATAATAGCAAACACGGTGCAGTATTCCACGAACATTCGACGCACGCCCGACGCATGAATCACCGGCGGAGCACGCACGAAAAACGCACCTTCGGCGTCACTATCGCTTCGGTTCAGCGCATATAAAAAGCGGTGAACGACGGGAGTTCCTCAGTACCTTTCGCCAATCAAGAACACTTCAAGAGATGCCACCCAGGAAAGCTCGCTTGCCCTCAAAGACAAGGGTGCAGAAGAAGAAAGCTGCTGAAGAAGAAGTCCATGTAGATCCACCAGAAGCTGCTGCTGCTGAAAAACCTGCTGCTGGTGCTGCTGCTAGGAGGTCCCGTAGGTCTGGAATGGCAAAAGTGCCTGAAATGGCTGCTTTTATATGCCAAAATACATACGTGAGTTGTCAGTGGTTCGTCAGTGGAACATCAGTAAATCATCAGTTTTGTCAGTCAGTCGTGCGTCGGAAATGCGTTTTCCGTCAGTGATATGTCAGTTATTTGTCAGTTTTATGATTGATTGTCAGTGGATGTCAGTGGAATGAACGTGATACGTGCGCGTTTCATGCGTGATATGAACGTGGGGCATCAATGGACGGACGTGGACGTGCGTGGATTCAAACCAGTTCTGACGCATAAGCACTGACGGCCGACGAGTGTCCCGCGCATAGTTACGCATACTCGACGCATAAACTACGCATGCCGACTCATGAATTACGCACACCAACGCACAGTTGTGCGTCGGAAAATTTTTGAACCGTTCAAAACTCAAAATCACGCACAAACCGCCTTCGACGCACATCCACTTACAATCACTGACAGTCCACGTTCGTTCCACCTACGAATTACGCATACGACGTACGCTCCGCGCAGAAACGAAAATCTGTGCGTAATTCATGCGTAATTCATGCATTTTCGCTGTGTGACTGGGCCTTAAGACACCAGGTGAGATGAGTTAAGTGTGTAATCAACTGCTTTCATTCATCAATTAAGTGCTGAGTAACGTCAAAAACCAGCAGACACTGCAGCTCTCCAGGACCAGAGTTGAGTACAACTGATCCAAAGCTACTCTACAGTTGCTGCTACTCTCACCTCCTGGAAGTTCCCCTTTTGCTGGACCCCTCAGGTCACCTCCGCCTTCCACCAGTTGAAGTATAAGTTTACCAACACCCCTGTCCTGGGTTGTTTGTTAATTAGGTGATCATATATGGGAATGAGTTGAAAGAAGTTATGCATCGAAAGGTGAGAGTCTTCTATTCCTCTGACGAGACACAGAAAATCTGGAAGAAAATCTGGGGGTGTTTGAGTCGAAAAATTCATATTCCTTCTCTGCAAAGAAATTGGGTTTTCAGGATTATATAAAAAACTATAAGGGCACTGCACTGGCTTTTACCGCCATAGGTGGTACCCACAGTGATAAGTGCCCTGAAATAGATACATGTGAAATGTGAGAAACCTGTGAGAAATCACAGCAGGGTCACCAGTGGTTATGCTGTCTGGGTGATGACAGAGTAGCGTGTTGAAGGGGGCTGTCATTTTGAAAGCTGCTGTGTTTTGTGGTGCAGTGCATATAGTAGTACAGGTAGTGATTTTCCCAGGTTCACAGGTGTCTCTGCTGCTATTCAAAGGGCCCAGACAGCCACGCCGCAATCCTCTAAAACCAGCAGACTTCAACAGTACACATCAATCGAACACATTCATTCCACACTGCCACAGAATATTGCTGATGCTGAGCATACTCTAATGCATAGCAAGTAATGATGTCAAAGGTACTACATTCTATTTAGTCATATTGTACATGCAATAATTAAATTGCCATTCTTTTGGTGTTTAGCATGTTACTGGTGTTATTTGTGTTGACTTGTTCTGTGCCACCTGCTTAGACTATGTTTTATATTAAAATAGAAGGGAATCTTCAGGCTGCAAAATCGGTTTCAAAGTACAGTATACTTGGCTCATGAGATTGTGTTGATAATGAATCTTGGTCAACATGCTGTTCAACATAAATATATGCTATTGCATGAGTCACTAAAACGAGAATGGTGGTGATGATAATGATGATGACTTTGATCCTTTCTCTTTCTATACCTTGTTTTCAAACAACATTTCTTTTGACAGAGAGAAAAACTTCTCAAGTAGCAGAAATTTGGGAGGATTAAGTTTGGATGAAAAAACTAGCCTTTTGAAAAATGAATCTCACCGATGCCGGAGAATATCGGCTCATAATGATTGACACTGACCGCTGGTAATGTTCCAAACTCTCCCAGTCCGTTTCACAACCCACAACCAGTCCGATTTCGAGTACTCTAGTACCAGTTCTGAACCTCAGTGATTCTTTCTGCAGGAGCAATGCCGTTTTAAAAAACTGCAAAAATCAATGTGTCTCACCTAAAAGTTTGATTTTTACTGACTGCTCACTCGTGCAGATTATCAGAATGTTTGAATTTTAACTTCATCGAGGACTTAAACCTGTCATTGTGGGCAGGGCCGGCACGTTCCTGAAGGCGAACTAGGCCCCAGGATGGCACTTTGACCAGGGCGGAAAAATGTTAGCAATCTGTAGGCAACTTTAAATACTGTTTACACTTTGAGCACACTAGCATTGCACAAGACAGTGTTACAGTATGGCAGACTGCAGTTTGTCTGCTGTTGCTGGTTTTTGCTTTGTGCGTGGCATATTGGCATTTGTGTGTTGTTGCTGGTGTGAATAGGTGCAATTGGTGTTTGGCCAAATTTGGAGTTCAGCATCATTTATTGTTTCCAGATGGGCATTCCCAAGGGGACTACTGTAACGCAAGTTCAACATTAGCCAGGCTTTCTTTGCATGAGCTGGTTGACCAACCCTAAACTCACCAACAGAGATACCATAGTTACCACAGCAGGTTAAAAGAGAGCTACCATCCTAACATTGAAAACCTCTGCCATAAGCTCAACAAACAAAGCTCAAAAGCAGGACAGAATAGGAGGAGCTCACAGCCTCCTATACTCATAGAACAGCAAAATAAGCGCAATATTATGGTTACAGTCCAACACCAAATCGGAAACGGACCATTTGTTAATTTAAAACTGACACTAAGCGCAATGATTTGTAAATTTTTTTTTACCTGTATATCAAAAATAATATGATGGCACATAATTCAATGTTTCACCGCACACATTTGAATGACTTTTCAAAATGAACATATTACAATACTGACTGTTACAACATATTTTTAAGAAGTTGGAATTGCACTGTATTTACATCATAATGTTGGCATTCTTTTTCACAACACTTAGTAAAATGTTTTGGAACTGAATACACCAGGTGGGTATTCCACAAAGCTGGCTAACTGAGTGAGCCTGGCTCTTTCACAAAGTAAAACCTGGAAACTATTCAAATCTGGAACATGGACTGAAATAAATACAGCTTTCCAGGTTTTACTTTGTGCGAAAGCCAGGCTTACTCACTTAGCCAGCTTTGTGGAATACCCCCCAGGTGACTAGATTTCTCAAATGTAATTTTATTCCATTGTTCCTGCAAACAAGTTTAATATGTGAGACAGTCTGGGGTCTTTGTTGTCGCATTCTGCCTTTCAAAATCTTCTCTGCTGGGGACAAGTGGGGACTGCAGACAGGCCAGTCCTGTATGAGCTCACATGCCTCTTTAATGTGTCCAGAATGCAGTGTTGGATTGTCGTCTTGAGATACTGTCTGCACCGGCATCCCTGGAAAGAATTACACAGCAAAGGTCGCATATGTTTCTCCAAAATCTCTGTGTACTTTATGGCATAAATGATGCTTAAAGGGATGTGCAAGTTACCCTTGCTAAAGGCACTGATACAACCCCGAAAGATGATACAGCTGAACAGACAAAACATTAATACGCTTGTCTTCATACTGTTTCACATGAAATCCCACAAAAGTCCATTTAAAAATCACTGCTACTCCATGCCACATTTTTTCTTAGTTGGGATTGTAATACAATTGTGAAGCAAAAGGGAATGACATTCTTTTCTTGCTCCATGTATTTACCACAGTATGTAATTATTATGGTGTACCTTTACTATGCCTCTTCGGCCATGCGTAAAGCTGGGTTTAGTTGGAACCCTTGGAAACAAAAACAGTTTTGTCCAAAAAAAAGTAAAAAATTCTGTGTTTACATCTGAACATCGGATGTTTGGACCAAGCCTCATTTTCCTAGGACAGCAGCTTATAAATTGGGGTGGTGTTCAGAGTGCACCCATCCACAAGAGAACTGCTGTGGGTGTTGATGGCTTCCCTTCATGTCATGAACCTCCCGAATTCTCTGGGTGGTGTGTATTCCTTATGGGACTTCACAATAATTGCATTCTTTCTGAGTAAGACAGTATTCCTCTAAGCACAACTTGCATACCATGTGCAGAAATTGCGTGAGCGTGTGTAGGCACGCGTGTGTTCCCACATGGAAAGAATCTATATGAACATATATGCAAATAAGTGCAACCTATATGCAGCATATATGCGCATTTAGGCCAAATTCAAGTACATTTATGTGCTTATAGAGGCCATATAGGTCTTCTATATCACATTTTTATTTCCACATATAGGCCCTTTTTGCACATACAAGGTATATGGCTCCTATATAGCTCATATACCCAGTGGCAGGTTCTGTTTGTCATACCTATTGTATAGCTCATATCTCACTTTTGCAACTGTCATACATGATGCCTAGTTCATATTTTTATTCCCAAGGCAATATCTTCATATTTGTCCAAAGTACCTTACAGTAATAACAAGAATTTCACGCAATAACTTATCAATCGCATATGAACACGTGAAATTGGCATCCTAAGTACATGTTGACATGTGACAACGGCATTTTATGTGTAATCCTGTCATTATTAACTATGGAGAGTGAGAGGAGACAAAAAGCTATGATAGCAACACAAATATCTAATGCTATTTGTAACATTTTTTTCCCTGAAACATTAACAATAACAATAACAAGGTCATCAAACTGTGGTTCATCTGTTTTTATCTCTGGCCCTATTCCAACTGTGGATCGTGGAGTGGGGCGTTTTAGCCCGATCCTTAGCTTACATACTTGGCTCCAATCAGCCTGCAGAGTTGCCAACATTGGCTTTATTGATAATTTTAAGTTGTTTTGGGAACGCCGCTGCTTTTTCAAATTCAACGGCGTCCACCCAAAAAGACTGGGTAGCCACATGTTAGTGCGGTTAGTGCATTAGTCCTCGAGATTGACTATTCGCATCCCGCACGCACACTCACCTTTCTTCTTCTACTACTTTGTCATCTATTAGCACTGTCTCCTGCCACAATTCCCCTGCTGGCCCTACCTGTCATTAACCCCCTCGAACTACTTCTCCGCTTAACCACAGCCACGTCACTCGTCACTGCACTCTTTAGCTCCACCTTGTGACCTGGTACCCCAAATCACTCACTGCCCACAAATAACTTTTCCAGTGCCCAATCAGACCTTATTAACTGCCGGAGTGGCTAGACCACACAGAAATAGAGGTGTTAACCCCCTGAATTATAGGGTTATTGTTTCATCAGAAAAAATGGCTGTGACTACTGATGATATCAGAATTCAAATGGCTCTGATTAATGCAAGATCACTCTCAAACAAATCTTTTATTTTCAATGACATTGTTATCTAATCTGGAATTTTTATTCCTGACGGAAACTTGGCTGAGATGTGATGAGCACAGTCAGTTAATTGAACTCTGTCCATCAAACTATGAGTTCATTTAGTCTCCAAGATCCCATGGCCGTGGTGGTGGTGGGCTGGTAGTTGTTTTTAAGAGCCATTTTAACTGCAGTTCTGTAAATTTTGGTGCTTTTTGTAGTTTTGAAATACTTGCTTTTAAGATTGTTTGTTCTACGAGTTCTGTTCTCTCTATTATTATCAACTGTCCGCCAAAATGTAAAAACGATTTTCTTGTGGAGTTTTCTAAGCTGTTATCCAAAGTTTCCACTGACTTCGATCATATCGTCATTTTAGGGGACTTTAATATTCATACAGATAATACAAATGACAATGACTCAAGGGAGTTCATAAACCTACTAGAGGCTTTTGACTTCTCTCAGCATGTGGACCCACCCATAACCAAGGCCATACCCTGGGCCTGATTATTGGAAAGGGACTTAATATTACTATTACCTCAATCATGGAAATCAAAAATTAACAGGAACGCAGACAGTAAAAAAATGCTACATTGGCATCAACACCGCTGATTATTTTACGGAATCTTTTGTTAAATCTACAATGTCTAGCGTGGTACAGTCCACTCCAATATCCACAGATGTCCTGGTACACAATTTTAATTTGAAAGTGAAAAGTTCCATTGACAACATTGCACCCTTAAAAATAAAAACAATCTTTAGAAAACAAAAAGCTCCTTGGACAAATGATATTCTGTCATGCAACTGAAAAAACAAAGTAGACAAGCAGAGTGTAAATGGAGAAAAACTAAGCTTCAAATCCACTCAGACATTTATAAAGATTGCGTCATCAATAATAACAAAGCAACAAAAACTGCTAGACAAGCATTTTTCTCTAAAATCATAAATAATAATTTAAATAATGCAAAAGTGCTGTTCTCCACTGTTAATCAGCTCATTAACCCATCTCTTTCAACCCACCCTGACCTACTCTCTACTACAAAGTGCAAAGAATTTGCAAAATGTTTTAACAAAAAATTCACCACCATCAGAAATAACATAAATTATTTGAGTCTTGACAGAGATTCGTCACTCCCTCATAATAATAGGACCAGTGATATGTCACATTTTGTCCTTGTGGACTCCTCATCACTTGAGGATGTTGTATTTAAGCTCAAATCCTCCACGTGCTATCTGGATCCACTTCCTACAACTTTTTTGAAAGCCCTTTTTAGTTGTTTAAATAAAGAGGTCCTGCGAATTGTCAAGTGTTCCCTCCAGTCTGGTATTTTCCCAAGTGCTCATAAAACTGCTGTCATAAGACCATAATTAAAAAAGAACAGCCTCAACTCAACAGTCTTAAGTAATTATAGACCAATCTAGAATTTCCCATTTCTTAGCAAGGTTCTCAACAAAATTGTCTACAATCAACTGAACAACTACGTAATGAGTAATGACCTGTTTGATGATTTTTAGTCCGGTTTTAGATCCCATCATAGCACAGAAATCGCTCTTGTGAAGGTTTTAAATGATCTTCACATCAATATAGACTCCGGTAAAGTCTCAATCCTTGTGCTCTTGGATCTCAGTGCCGCGTTCGACACTGTCGATCACGGGGTCTTACTAGACAGACTACACAATTGGGTGAGATTGTCTGGTTCTGACCTAAACTGGCTTACCACCTACATACTAGACAGGGACTTCTTTGTTTCTATTGAACATTTTGTGTCTGACAAAGTTGCTGTAACTTATGGGGTTCCACAAGGTTCAATCCTAGGTCCTTTACTCTTTAATTTATATATGCTTCCACTTTGGAACATCATATTTTTATTATTATTATTGAAATTATTATTATTAGTACAAAAACAAAGATCCTCAGATCCTTTTCCCTTGACTACAAAGAAAATGCCAGAAATCTTGGGGTTATCATAGATGCTGATCTTAACTTTCACAATCATATTAAAAACGTCATAAGATTATTTTTATTTCACCTAAACAAAATTCAAAACTCAGATGCTTCCTGTCAAATTCCGACGCTGAAAAACTTGTTAATGCATTTGTAACTAGTAGACTTGACTATTGTAATGGTCTTTTTCCTTGACTCCCTCAAAAATCTATTAAATGGCTGCAGCTCATTCAGAATGCTGCTGCACGAATTTTAACTAAAACCAAGAAAATGAACATATCACTCCGGTCCTGAGGACCTTGCATTGGCTTCCAGTACATGCCAGAATTGATGCTCATCCATGTCCCCACCGGCTCGCATTCCCACGATGGAGGGGGAGTCTATCAGTGCTGTGACAGCTGGAATCTACTTGGCTTCCACCGGTCCGTGCGCTGTTGCAATCCGATTATTGGAGGCGATCTTAAAATCGGACCACTTTTTTAACCAAAGCATTTGGATTGTCAATTACATAGGCAGTAAAACATGAAATATCGTGGATTTATAAATCGAATTTATTAAGGCCGATGTTATTCGCACTTTTACGTGTGGCCAAAGCTAATTTTTTTTCTTGACCACACTTGTAAGTGCGCAAGTTGATGACCATTCCAGTGCCGCTTAGAAAGTACCGCTTAAAATAAGTTTGGCCAAGAAAAAATTTTAGCATTGGACACACTTAAAATAAGTGTGAGCAATTGAGACACAATAATTGGCCACAATAATTGGCCAATAATTGGCCACAATAATAAGTGCGTCTACCAAGAATTTTGGTCATTTAAGTGCGTCAAAGCACAAAAATTAAGTGCGAATAGTCACTTTGATTTATTAATAAATTAAATAAAACCTATGCTGCACTCTGGGTTTTCCACCCCAACGGTGTTTACTACTGCAGCAGCAATAGTTTTCCAAACTGCAGCCTACTGGGCTCCCTTTATGCCACTCTTAAGACTTACAAATAAAATAATTTTGTTTTGCTCCATCCATCGTCGGCCTGCTGATAAAACCTTGTATCTTCAAAATGATAAACTTTACAGGAGAGCAAAAAAAAAAAAAAGTTTAATTTTGCATGTCAGAATGCAGTTGAGCTGAGTTCGGGTAGGATGACTATTTTTCCTCCAAGAATGTATCCAATCAATGACATTTTGTATTTTGCAATTTTTATGCTATTATCGTGGACATACGAGTTTTTGTTTCTCATCAAATTGTAGATACGAGGTTTATCAGCAGGCCGACGATATTTCCTCCTCAGTTAAGTTCTTTCTTCTTTGCTATCTTTCGAGAGTCCATGTCGTAAAGTGGGCAGGGCTATGCCTCACGGAGCATGAATTTATGGGGGCGTGTCATGTAAATTACGATGTTTCTGCTGCCAGATTTATCAACGCCACGGCAGTTCTACACTGAAATCTGCGACGTACACACTTTTAGTAAATCAGACGTGACACTTGGTGAACGATGATATTTACACCAGAATCTACACCAGATCCTACGCAAGTTTGATAAATGAGGGCCATTGTGTTTTGGTTTTATTCACAATTTACACTTTGTCCCAACTATTTCAGAATTGGGGTTGTATTTTCATTAGTGCAAACACTAGAGGCGTGTATAATATCGTGCATATTAAATGTATCTCTTAAATGGCTTTTAGCGTCATTGTATCCGCTTGCAGATTCAGGAGGCGGGCTGCATGTCTTTATTCACATGGTTGGTCTTTGCACAAACCCCCAGTCTCCCCACCATCAGAATCTTAAGGGAAAAAACACATAGGCACTGTTAGACTTCAATCTTACTTCTGCGCTCCTCGCCCGCCTCTCTTCAACTGGTTGGCTCCCTGTTTTAATATGCGGTCAGCTCTGATTCACATTAGGCGCAGCTGTGTCACCTCCGACATTTTTCACCCAGGCCTGCTTGGCCTTATGACTCGCAGCTGGTGGCCAGCATTGGCTCTTCGGCCGCTGTCCCGGGTGCTGAAATTGCACTCTGCACCGAGAGCAAGGGGAAGGAGTATCGGCTGTTGCGGGCGTGCTGACTTGGTCGAGGGGAGTGGCCATGCCCCGGTTTGCCACAGTATGTATATTAGTGAGCAAGTATACAAATATTTATATATGTACTGTACTTACTATGTGTGGTTGTATTTGTGCAGGTTTATATATGTCTGTAAGACTGTGTGGATGCACATGTGTATGCTTATCTGTGCACGTTTGTGTGTATGTGCATGAATCTGTGTGTCTGACCAAATAGCAGCGGACGCTGGCACACAGAGGACTTTGTAAAAGAAGCAATAAGTCAACACTTAAGCTTTGTTTTGCTGTTTGCTGCTTGGCACCATTAGCGGGTGCAAATCTGGTTTATTCGCTTCTTAATTCCCCAGAGATTATATTGACGGGAACTCCAATGATTTCCTCCATGGCGATGAGCCATACTGAGGTCAAAGAGCTGAACATTCCCATTTCCTGAAGTGCGTCAGAAAAAGATCTCAGAGGCAAAAGCTCGGATCAGAAGTCAGTGCTGTGAGACGGTCTGTTCTCACTAGTCCACGGCCAAACATTCGTTGCAGAGATTATAAAACCCCAATTCCAAAATAGTTGAGACGAAGTGTAAATTATAAATAAAAACAAAATGCAACGACTTTCAGGTCACATAGGCCAATATGTTATTTACAATAGAACATGGATAACATTTTAAATGTTGAAACTGAGACGTTTTTACATTTTTATCCACAAAATGAGCTTACTTCAAATTTCCTGGTTGCAACCGGTCTCAAAAATGTTGGGACACAGGCAAAAAAGGGCTGAAAAAGCAAATAATATATAAGAGAATCAGCTGAAAGAACATTTAGCAAGTAAATGAGTTAACTGGCATCAGGTGTGTAACATGATTGGCTTTAAAGGGGATGTCTTAGAGAGGCTGAGTCTCTCAGAAGTAAAGATGGCCAGATGCTCTGAAACCTGTAAAGGCTTGTGTAAAAAAAAATTGTGGAATACTTTGAAAACAATGTTCCTCAACATCAAATTGCAAAGGCTTTGAAGGTCTCATCATCGACAGTCCATAACATCATCAAAAGATTCAGAGAAACTGGAAAAATATCTGTGCGTAAGGGACAAAGCCGAAGACCTTTACTGGATGCCCATGATCTTCGGGCCCTCAGACGCCACTGCATCACTCACCGGCATGATTCTGTCATTGACATTACTAAATGGGCCCAGGACTACTTCAAGAAGTCTGTAAACACAGTCCACCGTGCCATCCACAGATGCCACCGAAAACTGTATCATGCAAAAAGGAAGCCATTCTTGAGCATGATCCAGAAGCGCTGCTGTGTTATGTGGGCCAAGGCTCATTTTAAATGGATTAGCAAAGTAGCAAAGTGTCCTGTGGTCATACGAGTCCAAATTTGACATTGCTGTTGGAAATCATGGGCGTTGTGTCCTCCAGGCTAAAGAGCAGAAAGACCACCCATACCATTTTCAGCTTTCAGTTCAAATGCCAGCATCTCTGATGGTATGGGGATGCATAAGTGCATATGGTGTGGGACATTTGCATGTTTTAAAAAGCACCATGAAAGCTGAAAGGTATATAAAGGTTTTAGAGCAAAATTTGCTCCCCTCTAGACGACATCTCTTCCAGGGAAGGCCTTGCGTATTTCAGCAGGACAATGCAAAACCACATGCTGCAGCTATTACAACAGAATGTCTTCGTAGTAGAAGAGTCTGTGTGCTGAATTTGCCTGCCTGCAGTCCTGATCTTTCACTGATTGAGAACATTTGGCGCATAATTAAATGAAAAGTTAAATGGCTAAACTCAAGAAACTTGTCTCCTCAATGACCAGAAGCATCTGGGTTAAAAAGAAGAGGGGATGCTACAACATGGTAAACAGGCCCCCGTCCCAACTTTTTTGAGACCTGTAACAGCCATCAATTTAGAAATGAGCTTATTTTTGGATAAAATTGTAAAATTTCTCAGTTGCAACATTAGCTGTTATCTCTGTTCTATTGTGAATAAAATACTGGCTGGTGTGATTTGATAGTCATTAAGTTTTGATTTTATTCACAATTTACACTTTGTCCCAACTATTTCGGAATTGGAGTTGTATTATTTTATTTTAATGACATTTATATTCCTTCTCTTAAGCAGTTTATAGACCAACTGTTCATTTTATGTTATTCATGAGCCACAACTGAATAAAAGCATAATTTTCTGTGAGAGTCAGGCTGTACCAATTCTGTTGACAAACAATGCTGTCTGATTGCACCCACTAGTAAAGTTTTACTTTTTTTTCCATGTGATGTGTTTAAAAGCCAAATTTATAAAATCTCAGTTTCTCTTTTTTTACTAAGAAAATATCAGTAGATTCTGGAAACTTTAAAAGTTAAAAACTTTAAATTTATATCCTTAATATTCAAATAGGAATGAATATAAATGTAAATGTAAACCAGCAATCTGTCATCATATGAGAATTGATTTTGTTCTGCTTTTATAATGATTAAGTCCAGCAGTTAGATTCCACAAGACCTGAAACACAAATGACAGTCATAATTCTAGTGCAGACAATTAAAATGAATTAGAAATAAGACCGACATCCATGGATAAATGGCCCAGTGCAGCATTTCTGATTAATGTCATTTATGACCGCAAACTGATGTTCAACGTTCAACTAATGACTTCCGAGGAAATTTGAGAACAATGAGATATTTTTTTTTCAGTGTCATGGTGTAAATTCATTTTTAATTGGAAAGAAAATTGAAAGTAAATTGGCCCTTACACCCTCCTACATTATCATATTTCTGTGATGATGCCTGAAATCACACTAAATTGCTCTGTGGCGATCCCATTATGAAAGAGGAAAGTGTAATTGATTGATGGTCTTTAGCAGGGATAAGTCAGAGGTGAAATCCAGTCTTTCTCTTGTTGCTAAGGGGAAAAGATGGTGGAGGATTCAGGCACAGCAAAGATGCTTCTGTCCTGAGATACAGCTCTCCTGTGAGCAGCACTCTCACAGTCACTCTTCATGAATGACACTGCTGGAGACAACACACACTCACCTCAGCACATCTTGCAATACTAAGATTTTTAAATCAGCCTCACAGTCTGGACATGGCTTGGACGTTTACATGTTTATATTATACGCTCAACTCGAGAATTATTGGCAGCTTGGAATAAAATGAATAAAGAATGTTGTGTAAAGTAAACAACACATACAATTGATCAATGTTCAAGCTCAAATATTTATTTATTTTCTTACACCCCTTTCGTAATGAGTGAAGATCTACCATCATTTCTCTCTTTTCAGGTGAGAGCTTTTTGGTGTTTTTCATGGTGATGGATGACAAAGGCAGATCCCTTAAAGCACCGAGTTTGGCCAACTCGATTTCAGTTTTTAGGAATCGCATAACAGGTACCATCTCGGACTATTTTATATCCAAAGATACTAGAGTGTTATGGTAGCAAGGTCTACTGACCGATCACTGCTGGACAGACTGCATTTATCGTGATTGCTTGTAATACCGAGCGAAGACCACTCAAAATTTTTGTCTGTTGCGATGGTCAGATTTGGCAATTATAGTCATATATTCATAATGTGACTGAGAAACAAGACTGACAACACGTTGGTCCTCGATAAATCATCACTTGCCTTCCTCACATGGTGCGTGAGAAACCAGAAACAAGAATGTAAACAAGCAATGCAAGGTTTATCACACTGGCTGTCTTGTGTTTGGAAAAATGTAAACAATAAACAAGAAGAGACAATACAACTCTGGACCCATTTTTCGGTCGCGCAAAGAGAGCAGTGTGAGTTTCCAATCGTTTGGGGAGAACTTGAGTTAGAAATAACACATTTTTAGCTTGTAGTGATGCCCAATGTAGCTAGCCTGCCTGCCAACACAGGGTATGCAAACATTAACTAAACTAGCCGCACCATCCATAACAAGCAGGGCACAGAGTGAATTAGGTCCGTTCTCCTAGGTGGATGTGAGATAACCTGCAGCACCGTATATGATAACCTAAGGGTCAGACATGCAAATTAGCAAGCCAGCATTAGCCAATCAACCCTCCCTGTTAGCAAAAGCCTGACACCAAATGGTTAGCTAACTTTTTTGGCCCCATGCCGATAACAAACATTTCGAAGGCCAAACTGAAGATACAAGTAAAGTTTGTCATAGTTTGGTCCCACCGGATGCAACCTACAATCTGGTGGGCACTGGGACCATGTACCCAAAGAGAGAGAAAGGGACCCACTAGCACAGGCTGATATAAAAATAGCAAAGATTTAATAAACATACTTAAAAAAAAAAACAGGGGAGCAGCAGTCCCACATGGCAGGGATAGAACCAGAATGCAGCTGCAATGCCAATTGGCAGTGCAGCTCCTTAAATACTTTAACTTCACCTCCACTTCAACGAGCAACAGGTGTGGCCCAATGAAGTGGAGGTGAAGACAGCTGAAGGGGGAGGGACTGCAGTGAAACCATCACAACGTTAGCTAAGTTAACGAGCAAACTAACTACTGATATTGTCTACATTGATGACCTAGCTCATAGAATATCGCCTAATTTAATGCAGAGTAATATGTGCAGGTAGCTACCTGGTGAGCCAGCTATCTACCTTGCATTCAGACAGAACTGTATTCAGAATACATTCACTTCTTCTCGTATAAAGTGAAAAATGTGGGGGAAAAAAGAAAATTAATGGGCCAGTGAAATTCTAATCAATGCAGTGTACATGCATACAACAGCGGCAAGATTTGTAAGTGACTTGTATAAAGCTTGGGAACATAAAACTTGTCTGAAGAGCACAAAGGTGCATTTACGCTTTAACTTGACTTGAAACTCTATGCAACGTATGTGCTTGAAATGGTGCCAAAATCTGAGCTGGCTAAACTCTATGGCGGTTTTTATATTCAAAGGCTGCATTTTTAGACCGCTGTGCCATCGCGGGCTGTTCCATTGTAAAGGCGCTTTCAAATATACCCGAGAAGTGCAGCCTTCATCTTACCTGACATCAGACGGAATGAGGGCTGCATTTCTCCCCTGTATTGGAAAGCGCATTCACAATGGAACAGCCTGTAATGACGGAGCAGCCTAAAAATGCAGCCTTAGAGGGATGCACCATAAGCTTTAAGAAACGGCCTGTGTATTAAAAGCTTTGGACTAAGGGAATTCATACGTGTGCTATTTCATATTTCTACCCCAGTGAAACAGCAGCTAGTGACAGGCAGCAATGCAGATTCTAGTGAATAAAATTAAATTTAAAATCCAATTTCACCTCAAGCATTTTTGTTTGATTTTATGGTAAATACTCTTTAAGGTTGCGTATATGTTTTTAAAACCAAAAAATGTTTTAATGGGTGCAAAGTTTATTTGATCAAAGTAAGTAATTTAACCAAATATTTAAGTTGAAAATTTGAGTCATTTGGTAAGTTTTGCTCAAGTTCATAAAGGATGTCAGTAATTTTTACATTGACTTTAATACCTTGTTAGGACTAATATATCACATAGGAGCTACCAGGGGTCAGGCTCTTTAGTCCATTAAACAGCGTATGCTGCTCATAACACTGTATTTTCTGGCTGGTTACATTTTGTGCAAGCGACTCAGAAATAATACAGGTTCTTCGATATTGCTTGATTGTCCTGGCTGTCTCATACTGTTTTGATTTGCTGGCTGATGCAAGTTTGGCATCTTCCTTTTCCACATGGATCTCATTAGGAGTGGAAATTGTTTGGTGTTTGGTCCTAAGGCTTGAGGAAAGGATCACTGCTTTGTATGCGTTGACCAAGACAATACAACAGAAGAAATCAGGAAGGATGGAAATATGTTTATTACACAACGGAAGACAGACAGATAAACAGACCTACTTACACTTTCATGAAAAGTGGAGGACAACTTTGAGCATTATTTTGAAGTAAAATCACATTTACAGCCATTACAACAATTACAGATACAGAGAAAAGTACATCATGGTATAAATGAATGAATGGACTGGCTTGCTGGACTCATTGCCAGACTCTGATCAAGTTCCAGATTAGGTGCAAGGAAGGACAAAAACTAGAGAATAAAAAGAGGATCTCGCACAAGTGGGCGCGTCATATGAAAGCTACGAAAGGAGTTGAATAAATCATGCTTTTGTTGCAAGCTTTACCAAGCAACAAACCCAAAATTTACTCAACGAGTTTCATAACTTTTTTTAATGACATGACCAAGAGTATAAGATTCTGTTTTTCACGTGGCTGAATTGCATAATCCAATAGAAAACAAACATAATTTCCTTTAACGCTCATTATATAATAGCATTGAGCTAACTCCATCACTTTGCTAGCTTAGTCCCTGAGTAAGAGACATTTGTGTCTGAACTAGCAACTGTTTGTAAATGTAGTCAACTTAGTAGCTAGCTAACGTCAATTTGCTAACAAACAAACTTCTGGAACATAATGGTCGTGAATAAGTGCTGCATGCACAAAACTTAATTATGTGAGTGGCACATAGCTTGCAACAGCGCTGGGCCATACCAGTTTGATAATGTAACACATGATATTCAGTTTGATGAAATATTAACAGCGTGATGTAACACAAAGGGATTTTTTCCCCTCACACTCTCAGCCGATGAAATTTTCGCAAAATTGATACGTACCTTGGGTAATATCAAAAAAAATGTCATGAGCTGGGCTATGGGGAAAGTACTACAGCGATGTGATAACAATCGATTGAAACCTCCTTAACCATCAGGTGACCAAGCGTTTTCAGCAACTAAAATGACCGAGTGCTGTGTTTTATGTGTTTGTGTTTTTCATATCTGCACAACTTCCTTCATGTATGACATATAATTAAATGATCTGATGTGATTAATTAATTGTTTTGATCGATTTTTCGTGTGCAAAGAATAATGGAAAGTTGTGTGGGGTCATTTATGACTTCAGAAAATACACTCCAGAAAATACACTGCAGAAAAATGTGCTTTGACTTAATGGGTCAACTTTTATTCACTAAATTGTTATGTTTTGGGGTAAACCTTGCCTATCAGATCCAGAATAACCTGACTTAACAGCTATTTTTATCCCTTTCAATTAAGTTAAGTTTTCATTTATTTGTGCGTCTGTCTATCAGTCTGCCTGTCTTAAACTTTACCCCAGGATAAATGATGCGATCTGCATCAAACTGTACACAGGGGTAGACATTGGTCCAAAGACCAAATCATTAAATTTGATTGTAAGTGAGCAAAGTGCTAAAGAGCTCAAAATATTTTAGGATCAAAAATTGATGTATAGGCCTGATTAACAGGTTGAGTTATTTTTGTCATCTTCTGGATAGTATGTGCCCTCTCTGGAAACAGATTATTTTACCTTTAATAGGAAATAATTATAATTTGCTCTAGATGAGGTAGGCTGCCCGAGTGCTCTTTCATCAACTCAAGAAACACAGCTATATCTTTCAATTATCATTGCCGGACCGACGGGTCTTTTCCTTCTAAAAATCTATGAAAAATTGTAAGAGGAATTGCTTGACTAACTCATGGAAGGAAGCAGTTTTTCAATTTGAAATACCAAAATGACACAAGAGAAATATACGTCTGGGGTCATAAATGCCCCCACTCGGTTGCTTTAATGATGTCGCATTTAGAACTATATCCGGGTCAGGCGGACAGGAAGGGGAGAAAGGAGAGGGAAAATAGGTGATTGAAAAGAGCCGCCAGGTGTGAGCTCTGAGTAATGAGGTTAGATTCCTCTGGCGAACAAACACGCACGTCTCTGCTGTAGTGCACAATAGAATTTGTGCTTCAGCACCTCACCTTATTACAAGGCTGCCAAGCTGCATGAAAGAGGGAAACAAAGGCAGCCGAGAGTGAAGCAGGGGGCAAATCACTTTGCAGCGCGATACAATAAATACGTGATGGAAAATAAATAGCGTTCTTATCTGATTTCTTTGCCAAGACAGTTTAAGTAAAATGAAACAATAATGTCCAATGGGGTCTTATGTTCTTCGCTTTCGAGGGGGGTGGGGCATGGGGGGCACGGAGGGCGGGGGGGGGGGGGGGGGGCTTGAATGTAGGGGTAATGAGTAATTTTGGTGAGCAAAGTGTCCCCCATCGATCTATTTGAGCACTATCCTTTTTGTGTTCTTGGTGGCTCTGAAATGAATTTCACCGCCGCGGCTTCCAGTCAGTATTTCACTGCTTCGGAATTATAGAGATGCCATCTATTGCGAGGCCCCATAAACGTCCACACCGTGCGCAAGAAGAGCGTATGAAAGTAAAATATTTAAGAGAGTAAGCACTGAGACAATCAATAACGCACTGAGCTATATTTGCATTTTTATATTTTTCAGAAATGGGCTGTGTGTTTGTCATATTTATTTTCCAGAATGTGACGTTCAGGGGGAAGATGTCATTTTTCATTAGCCTGAATGCCGCCTCCAGATAAGTCGCATTTTTATGGCTCGATTTCCCGTGTTGCATAATTACAAAGGCAGCGCAAGTAAAATACCTTGTTGGAGGTAGATAATGTTGTGCTCTTGCTTCAGTTGGGAAGTTGATTTACTGTCACGCAAACACAGATCTGTGGAGTTCACAAAAGAGAGCAACGCGCTTTTCACTATGGTCAAAATAGATCATTGAATGAAAAGATGCTTAGTATTGTTTAAGGCGCCTGTCTCACAGATTATAATCTTTCCCCTGATGCCATGATTCTGTTAGCCTATCTGCCATTTCCTTGTGATTAAAGACTGAACAAATAAACATTTCATTGTATTTCTCATTCATCCATAATCAGCACTCTGAGGCTACTGTCTCATATTCAACGCAGCTGTCCATCGCAGATATGAGCTGTGGAACACTATAGTGGCATTCCAAAGCCTACAAAATACAAGGCAGACTCTATATCTCGGCCAATATGTCATCAAAGGCCGTTCCGATCTAGAGATGCACTTTAGTACAACCGAGAAATTCAGTCTCTGTCGAATTTCAACGCCTCTATGTCGGCTACATTCCAACTGTGTCTCTTCCTGCCCTCGTTACCTCTCCTCCCTTTCTCCCTACCTTCCTTCCCTTTATACTGGGCGTGCTTTTTATTATGCTAATATATGGCTCCTCGCATCCTCTCCTCTTCCGTGACCCGGAAATCGTTCCGCCTCCGTCATGGTGGAGGATTTTCCAATCCCCTCAATGCACCTCGAGGCGACGTTGAATGAGGAGAGAGGCTTCTGGAGGAGCTTAAAGCTGTGTCCTCCACGACAGCCTTTTATCATGCGGTGTGACTTTTAAATGCCACACCTCCTCCACTTTTGACATTGCTAAATGGAATGAAGGATCATCAGATGATCAAGGATTTCAGCTCCTCAGTTTTTGTGGCACTTCCTCGCATCTCTTGCAGATCCTCGCTGGGAGGAGCGGAGCCAAGATGCAATGAGGAAACGCAAGTGCAGGAAGTGAGGAGACCCGTTAGCATAATGAGAAGCACCTCGAGCAGTTATGTGTCCTCCGGCATCATCCATATTTCACAACCACAAATGATTTGGTGGCCCCATCACAGCTTCCACTGCCTCAGTTACACAATTAACCAGCCACATCCCTCTTATCATGTCAGGGCAAATTGCAAAATGTGGATTGAAATTTACCAATAGGCCTACGCAGTGAAGAGTGTTGTGCGTAGCCATTTATTATTTTTGACATGTATACTGAACAAAAATATAAACGCTCCATGTCAAATTTTTGAGTTTTTATTAACAAAAAACTGGAACCGGGATTCGTCTGTGAATAGCACTGTTCTCCAGCGTGCCAAGGGCCATCGAACCTGTGCGTTTGCCCATGCGAGTCGGTTCCAACGCCGGACAGCAGTGAAATCCAGACCATGCAAGTTGGCTTCTCGCAGGCGGTTACAGACTGTCTGTGGTATGATGCCTCAGTTGTGCAGACCAGCGGTCTCATCCGCTGTGCGTGTCGCTGATCTGAGCCGATCCCGCAGGTGGGCGAGCCGGAAGCAGCAATCTTGTGCTGGTGTGGTCACACATGGCTGACGTTAGCAATACTGCCCGTTAGCAATACGGGCAGTATTAGCAATTAGCTAATTAGCAATTAGCAATAGCTAATTAGCAATACTGCCTGTCTGTCGGAAACAAACTCTAAAACGGCCTATCGTCCGATAGTTAGTTCGATTCAGCTGCACAGAAAATGGTGGACATCCCTGCATCCAGCATGCCAATGGCACGTTCCCGCACGACCTGAGACATCTAAGGCATGATGGCTTTTGACAAAATTTGACATTTGGGGCTGGCCTTTTATTATCCCCATTATAAGGAGTGTCTGGGTACTGCTCAGTCTGTCTGATCATTGTCTGGAAATGCCACACCCATGTACTGAGTGAAATCACTGAGCAAATGTTCACAGATAGAGAGATGGATTAAAAAAATGGTACACAAATCAAAAGAAATATCCCTATTGTACAAGTAAAAGTCAGCATATGCTCACTTAGAGTTATTAACTCCATGTGGCATCAATATTTGACATGAGGCATTTATATTTTTGTTCAATGTAGGTCAGCTAATAAGAAGCAAACCAAGGTAATGTGATATAAATAAATAAGCATAGGCTTAAGCGTATATTTTTGCACTGGAATGGTGTCCCCATCCATGGTATCTGCTTTCTTCAGTTTGAATTGATTAATGCAGTGGTTCCCAAACATGGCTGTGGAATACTCCTGTTTATACTGGTTTTTGTTCAAGCCAAAACAGCAATCAAATTGTTTCACCAAGCTATTGATAGTTTCTTCACTAGGTGCAATTCATATGAGATTATATAAGCTTTCAACCACATTATGTCTAAAATAGACAAATGTGATATTCGCAATATGTCTGTGGACATGCAACTTTTTTTGGGCTACATTTATATGTATACTTATATAAAAGGATGCAAATTATCTCTAAATTATCACAGTGACACTAAGCTGAATCAAAGGGCTGCTAGTTCATGAAAGACCAGATGCCTGGCCACAAATTATAACCATCTGGAAGATAATGAACAATTCAAATTCAAAGTTAATGATAATGAGGCAAACCTGCTCTATGTTGATGTTAAAGAAAGATCACACCACCCCGCAAGTTGAGAAAAAATTCAGCTGATTTTCCAAATACTGTAGGTGTCATCTTATCTCATTAAAGGATGCTGAGTAAAAAATGCAAGTACAAAGGTTCTATCACTTACACATTTTTTTTTCTCAAAAAATTTCCCTTAAAAAAATTTCCCTTTAAATATGCTGTATATCTGCTTTTTCCAATGATCAAAACAGCAACAAATGCTGTTTGGGTGGCACAGATGTAGCCATATTCGGCAGCGATATTATAAAGCTTGAAGTAAAGATTAGGCATAAAATAAAGTCTTTATAATCATTCATACACGCGAAAATCAGTTGAGAGTTGAACAAATTGTTCTCACCTGAGTCAAAGGAAGATGGAAATCATGTCTTTGTAGCAGTTTTTCTAAGGGATGATACAAGACTTCTTAACCCCACAAATGGCTGTCGAAAGTGACAATTCTATGAGATGCACATCATACATTGTGAGAAAATCTGACCTGCTTGAGCAAAACAGACACTAATTTTTGGAATCAGTACCCCAAAATTGGTAGTGGATATACATATACAGTATAAATAAGTATTGGATTTCACTCAGTAAAAATGATGCAGGGTGGTGTATTAATGACAACTAATACGTAGCCTATTAATCTCAATCTTTTGTGTTACCTCTTTATACCTCGGCCAGGAGGTATTATGATCACTTGCGTGTGTGTGTGTGTGTGTCTGTGTGCATTTGCCAGCAGGACTGCTCAAATCTATTCAAAAAATTACATCAAAATTTCATGGGAAGTTGGACAGTATGAATGGGAAGACGTGACTAAATTTCCAGAGCAATCTGGCTACAGATCCAGATTTTGCAGCTGATTTTCAGTGCTTACGGATTAAAACCTGCTGGCAGAGGTATGCCCTCTCTGAGTGTTCATTAATTATGTTATTGTTTTCCATTATGATTACATGAATGACATCAAGTCAGTGGTCAAGGTCGCATTAGGTCAGTTGTATGTGGGGGCGAAAGAGCGACTTTTAGGGCATATGAGGCTATGGGAGGCAGAGGCATAGTAAGTAGCACTTTGCATTGAGTTGTACCGGGCTATTTGTTTGCTTAGCTCAGTCATCGCAAAACCATACATTGATGTCACATCAAATGTTTTTTGGAACGCTTTGTGTTATTATTTGTTGCATTAAAGAACCATTTTATTAAATTGCCAACATAAGAAGTTTTAGCAGCTATAGAAGGGGTCCGACGGGGCTGGAACTAACTGGTTTGCATGCTAACTTCAGTTGATATCTCTTCAGCACAATACACAGACAGAGTTAACATAATATCAAAACTGTCATTTCTTCACATTTTGATAATCTTAGTTAATTTTTGAATTATATAAACTAAAATTCTGGCCAAATCCTACATATTGCATCATTAAATTTCAAAAGCCCAACATCCCCCTAGCAATACTGCTGGCATTGCGGGATTTTGAACGGTGTGCCTTGAGCCTCTGACCTTTAAACATATAATTGCTCTCAAGGATTGCTTAATTAATAATCACACAATTTATTTACCGAATAATCAAGACCAATATTGAAGCTCGTAAAGATAGAAGAAAGTCTTAAAAAGTGACAGAGATCACTGAAGGGCTATATTGACAACATATGTAATAGTGGTTTTGTAGGGATGGAAAAAAAAGAAAATAATAATGAGTTAATCAAGTACTTTCCCAGAATTCCATCCTCCTTTGAAGCATTTTTTTTTCAGCAGTGCAATCTAATTTATATTAAGATCGCGCTTAATGAAAATGTTTTCAGCATTCAGAAGAAAAAAGGAATGGGCATCCTTTGCAGGGAGGCGCAGTTGCTTGCACACTGTTTGCTATGAAGGGATAATTATTCATTCATTCATCCATCTGCTATACCCACTTATTCCTCACTAGGGTCACGGGGCGAGCTGGTGCCTATCCCAGCTGAATACGGGCAAAGGCAGGAACCCACCGTGGACAAGTTGCCAATCCATCGCAGGGCACACACACTATTCACTCTCACACTCATATCTATGAGCAATTTAGTGTCTCCAATTAACCTGATATGCATGTCTTTGGACTGTGGGAGGAAACCGAAGTACCCGGAGAAAACCCACACGAACACGGGGAGAACATGCAAACTCCACACAGAAAGGCCCCAGGCCAGATTTGAACCCTCAACCTTCTTGCTGTGAGGCAGCAATGCTAACCACTGAGCTTCAGTAAATTAGTAATACGTGCGTCGTGAAAGTTTGATGCATGGCATGCATTTAAAATTATTAATAATGCATGCCATGAATTGAACTTTCACAGGGGCAAAATCATTAAAAAAGGTCTTTATAGGTCAGCTTAGGGGCAAGTTTTAGACATGCTGTAATATGACATTGTATGGACGGCAGTTACTTCCTACCTAATCACTTAATTGGAGGCAAAATTTAAACTATATTGATGCAATTTTTAGCAGCATTTACTACATGACATTCTACTGAAAAATAGAATTCCAAGAAATTTCAGTTGATGGGCGCCCATGCAATCCCATATTGTACCCTTCCTCTTTGATGAAATACTATGTCTTAATCATTAATGGCAGCGCAGCTTATTGGTAGCCTATTTGCGCAGTAAATTAATTCAATTAATGATTGAATTCTTCATCTGAATCAGGTTGAGAGTTAACCTGCATTACAGTAATGTAACTAGTTGAAGACAGAGTTTTATTTGTAAGCACACTTATCTCGCGAACCTGAGTCGGCAAAACCCCTTTTTTTAAAAACGTTTTCATAGGCATATCACGCCGATTGGACTCTGACGCAGAAAAAAAATATAGTGTTTTATGAGCGACAGGATTTATGAAGCTTTGAAAGACATTGACATTTTATGTCACCATTAATGTGGATAGGGAAATGCTAGATAATGATAGCAATGAACAATAATACTAGCTGATGGAAATGGACAGTAATTGTAAGGATTGATCCTAAGAACTGAATGAATGAACACTCAGTTGCTAATTAGAAAATGTTAATGGGAACAGGTTTGGAGAAGTAAAGTGCTTTAAGGCAAGGTAAGATCACGGCAATAATCCCTCTGATGGAAATCAAACACCAGCTCCGTCTTGACTGTGGTTTGAGGATTCAAATATATAGAGATAGTATTATTCTTCCTCTTCTTGTAACTATTATCCCCAGCCCAGAAGTGGAAAGGGCATATAGGAACAAGTGCTGTCCATCCACATGTCTGTCAGTGTGACTGTCCATTTCTGATGCTTCTTGCTGGGCCAGAACTTCTTAACTGTTCAGCAGGTTTCCATGAAACTTAATGTATTGATATATGCTATTGTTTAGACATGACTTTTCGTACTTCCATCCGTCCTCCTGATCGTCTGTCCATTGCTCTTCACATTTTATTTCCAGGCTGGATATCAGCCATCCAACGCTTTTTCGGGCAAGAACGCCAAACCCATTCAGTATTTTCCAACAGACTTTAATATATAGCTGCTTCTTAGTTTTGTTTTGGAATATCAGCCATCCCGTGGTGGGGATCTGAGTTCTTCATTCTTGCAATTATTATTATCATTATTGTTGTTATTATTATTATGTGATGGAGCAGGGTTTGTCTATATGTGCCTGTCGTGTCGTCGTGTTCTCGCTGTAGAGTGAATTGACAGAGATCAGAGGGGGCGTAGCAGGAAAGCATTACCTCTTCACCAGGGCTGCGCACCCTCACAACAAGCACTCATAGCCATCACTTTTACCTAATCCCCCACCCGTAATCCCCTCAACCCCCCCCCCCCCCCCACATTCTGCCACCCCTCACTCCCCCTCATCACCCCTGGCAACCACATCACCTCACTGACATCATCAAAGACCCACCGCAGTGCTCGACTGACTTTATCGGAGCAGCCACTAACCGAACAACCTGTCAAACAGCAGATCCGGCCTTTTTCCATGAACATGTGGGCATACTTAATGATTAACATTTAGTGCACATGCTTATCCTCAGCAATGTTCGGTTTCACAGAAGATATAATTTATACAGGTGAGTTTTTATTGGAGGACTTCAGGTTCCCTTTGCTCTTTGGGTAAAAAAAGTAGTGTCTTAGCAAGAAATCCAACCCCGCCAGCGTTTAGGTCACAGGGCCAGTTCCCAGCTTATTATATTATATTTTTCTTAGTGTCTTGCCTCAAGACTGATGAGCGAGCAAGAGAAATCTCGACTAATTTTAATTATGGCAGGTTTCCCCGAATTTCAGAAGAGAACCATATTACTGCGGAACCCATGGTTACAAGGTCACAAGGTCAAACTGCAGTCAAGCCGGTGGCAGCTCTTCTGTGGGTTTAGCTGGAGCCTGAAATCTCTCTGTAATTAATTAGCAAGCCCGCTTGCACACACTCAGTCTCTGTCTTGGATATGCAGATCAGGGGTGAGCTGATTATCCTCCTCGAGCGCAGCCGGTATCGCCGCTTAGGGCGGCCGGGATCATGGAGCTGGGGCGTACATCCGCTGAGGCCGGTTAATTCTGGCACATTCTCAGCACTCATGACCACCTTGAGCGGGAGAGATTTCTGCACATGCTCTCATTGTCTTTTTGCCACATGCTCCCTTTGCTGTACATTTAACCTTTTCAAGTCAAACTTTTCACCTAAGTAGTACAAGTTACTTCACACTTTTTTTGAAAAAATTATGCAAACCCTTGACACCATGTTTTTTATGGCCACAGGATTTGATCAAAGGGAAAATATCTTGATGTTGCTGATCATTTCATACACATTTCGCTGTAATTCAACCGGACCTATTGGGGATCACTAGAAACCTTGACATCTACTCTAAAATTTAAAATAGGACTGAAGTTCCACAGGTTTGAATACAGTAGCTGCATTTTATGTACCCATAGATGAATCCATAGGTTTTATGGAGTTATACTCCTCGTTCTCTGAGTAACTCCACTGCCTTGTGAACAGTCATGGCAGCTCGACTCTGCATACAAATGGGACTGTGATTTTGAATGGGGTTGTGACGGGGCATCATCCAGACTCATCATGTTATCACGTTTTCACCCAAACATGAATATATTGTGAAAAGAGGAGTCCTTTGGCATTATTATTTGACATCATTGCTTAATCTGATAGAGAATTGTAATTTAATGATCTTTTTAAATTGATCGAAGATTGGGATGGGGGCACGGCATATCTTTTGAGTCCATGCAGGTAGTTGTGAATAGGAACACAATTCTGCAGGGTAATGTGACTATGAATGGGAATATAATCTTGCCTTGGAATGTGATTGCGATTGGGAACGGCACTGAATCTGAACGTGATTTTGAATGCGGATGCGACTGTGAAATGGAATATTACTGTGATTGTCAATATGACTGGATGGGAATGTGATTGTGAATGCGACTTTTGGTTGGATTTGATTGTTCAAAAAAAAGGGATTCGGGATGAAAATGTGACTGGAAATGAAGCACTGATTACTAAAACCCCACAAGTCAAGTCAAGTCAAGTGTGACTTATGGGGTTTTTAGTAATAGGTGCTTCAAATGTGTCTGACTGGGAATGTGACTGTGAAAGGGAGTGTGACTGAACAGAAATGGGACCAACTATATATAGGATTTGTCATATAACATGTTCCCTCATAAGAGAATGACATCTCATTAAACTGGAACAGGATTGAATGAGCCAAGCAGTCAATTACAAGGACAGGTAGCTAATCACCAGGACATGAAATGTGGAGATGATGAGATTTTGAATCAGCATGGCTGATACCTATTCATTATAAGGGGTTACGGCTGATCAAAAAGATGGTTTCCAGGCATCCCTGGCAAAATGTAGGTTTTTAAGCCTTTAAACTCTAGCTTTTCACTTAAATGGGTACAAAGTCAGAAAGCTTTTTTTGTTTGTTTTTTCATATTTTAGGACAATGTCGCATATGTATTCTGTATCTGCAGGTTGCAGTGCTTGCAGAAGCTATGTCACAATTATATTGGGGGAAATATTTGAACTTGGCACGCCATGTTTTTATGGCCACAGCATTACCATGAAATGGAAAATATCTAGACCATGTACATAATCTTTTGCACATTTCCCTGTGATTCAGCTGGACATTATTGTGATCACTGGAAACCTTGGGATCCAGACTAAAATCTGAAATAGGCTTTTAAGTTGCGCAGGTTTGAGTACAACAGCTGCATTTGATGAACTGATATTCAGGGTTAAATATGAGGGTTTGATATGAGATCTGGAGGGGCAAGGTATATTTTTTTCTGTGACAACTGGTTTTACCAGCGCTGAAAACAAAAATTGGTAAATAATCATTCACCAATAATAGATTAAAAATTGTGCAAAGATGTGTTTTTTTTTTTTTTAACTAATGGAAAGCTTGGATATTAGCGCATATTCCAAAATGCCAGCAACATCCACCAACATGTTCCAGAACATGTGGAGCACATCACTGTGGAGTATGGCCATTGTGGCTAATAACCTTCCTTCCTCCGAATCTGTAAGCCCCTCTGTGTCATTACACAGAGCACATGTTCAACGGCTTGAGATCAGCACATTAATTTGGAATACGGGTCAGAGAACATTGCACCTGGAACATGCAACACGGTTCACAGCACAGTGAACAGCTTGGGAAAAGTGAGATTCCCATCTCATTATTTCTCGAGCAATAAAACCAGGAACAAATAGACCCCAGGAGTTATACAGCACTTCGTTTCACATATTGCCTGAGAATTCAGGTGACGAGCCCCCATTCGCTCTATATATTTTTTAAGAAACTAAAATGCCTTCTTTCAAGAGGGAAAAAATTCTCAAGCGTCATGCTCGGTGTCGTAGCGGCCCGCGATTATTCTGCATTAATAATGCAGGAGTCACTTCGTGGGAGGACTTCGTGGATTTCAGGCAGGAGCTTGTCCATTCGATTTCCGTTTTCTGTGACTTGGCGTTCGGACTTCTGACGAATGTCATCACCACTATCAGCGGCTGGAACCGTTTGAAATCAGCCCAGACTCTCCAGCGGGAGCAGGGTTATCTCACGCTTACTTTGGGGTCCAGCATCCCTTGCTTGTGACTGATGGCGCAGTAGTGGTCATAGGATGGATGGATATGCATGTCACAGCGCGCAGGCAGTTCTCCACCACGAACGCTGCACCCGCGGGCATTCCGAAAATGCTGCCCCTTGGCTGATGACATTAATTGTCTTTCATGTCTACCCGAAAGAAAATGGATTTGCGCTGCACACGTAGGAAAAAAAAACGTTATTATTCAAATAAACCAGAGAGGCTGCCCTCATCAAAGAAGTTGCGAACTGGCTATCGATAGCCGCGGGGAGCTGCCGCTATCGATCGCCGAAGCACCTCTTATGAGAGAATGCCTCTCATGTGCTTCGCCATCTAGTCGATGGGTAAAAAGGTCTTTAGTCTCAAGAACTTTTTCTCCTTTCTGTCTCCGCGACGACAAATTGTCAGTCTTTACGCCGAGCAACGGGGAGCCACTGAGTAATGTTCGGGCCCTACTGACTTTCAATTCAAATCGATCCCTCCATGCCTCCGCTGCAATATCCCGAAACTTTCTGAACTCCGAAAACCCCCGTTTCGGAAAACTTTCTATGTCAGCTGCATTTGGATGAGCTCTGTCTTCAGGGCGCGCCTACACGCCTCACGCTTGTAGGACTACGGCATTGGCTGCAGAGCCTGCTGAACACGAGAGGTTAACGAATAAGGCTGAAAATGTATCGCAGATTGTTTATTTGGACTGACTGTAAAATAGGGTGAGTTTCAACTTTGCAACCCCAGTTATTTATTTATTTATTTATTTAGCTACAAAATCCAGCGGTTTCAGTATTTTCCTCCTTAAAAACTGCTGTTATGCCCACGTTTCAGGTTGTGTAAAGTTCCACATAGTAATCTTGAGAAAGAATATTCACAGATAATTCTCTTACATATTAGCGCAGTAGGATACGGAGATAAAATTTCAAATTAAACTAATTTTGCTGAGAGAAAAGGGTTTTTTTTTTTTGATAGTCTCAAAGGCAATGCTGACAAGTGCGGCAGTAATTTTAACCTTCTTAATTCGGTTTAAATTAAATATTTTCCATGAATTTTAAGAAGTACAGACAGCAATTAAAAAGTTGTGATTTTCTAAGTCTGTCAAGCACACTTTGCCGTTCACCATCCTGCCCCCCACCCATTGCACAAGTGGCTTTAATGCTGAAATTGCTTTGTTTAAGTATATAGAATTTTTTCATAACACGCTGTTCCACTTCGCCATATATTCTTTAATGAATTTACCAGTGTGTGGTACATCATACACAGGACACAGTAATAGCAACACTCTACAAATGAGCCACCCTGGGGTATAACCAGCACCTAAAAAATACCAAGATTGAGAAACTCAGTGGGGGTGTGGGGTTAAACGAGAGGGCACCTAAATACTGTTTGTCACTGATTTCACTTAAATTTTGCTAAATATTAATTCATTTCCTTTCAAGAACGGTGCTCTAGTAATGAAATGAAATATAAGCTTTGGAATGGACATTGTAATTGAAAATTTTTGAGGTATGAACTCTATGGTAACGTTCCTCCAGGAGACAGAACCTTTCCCCACCCTATTGACAGTCATGTGATGGTGGCAGTGGGGGGGGGGGGCTGTTAGCAGAGCAGTGGGCATTAGGCATGGAACTGCATGGTCCAGTATAAAAGTTAACTGTACAGAGCCAGCTTCACATAAGGCTAGCTTATCCCCTACCTGCAGCTGCTGTTTGTAAGAGATGAGTTTAAATGTCGAGGACACACCTGGAGTTCTCTGGGGGGAGAGAAAGAAAGAGAGAGAGAGAAGGAAAGAGAGAGAGGGAAAGAGACAGAGACAGAGGGAGCTCTGCTTCCAGTTCCGACAGGGTCTGGACGGTCCATTGCTGCCACCACAGTGCTCCCTCGATGGCAATCGTCTCTCTGACAAGTCTGGCTCAGATAAGATGTAATTTGTGTCCTTGTCGCTCGCCGGCCGGCTTCATTTAGTGAGAGCAGATTTACTGTGCAGCAGTAGGATTGCACAGAAGATCCGCGGTGGAATAAATCGTTGTTTACCTGTGGCGGTGGAAACTTCAGCAGCATGCTGCTCTGAAATTGGACAAATGCAGTTGATTGATTGGTTGATTGATTGGAACCTATTTCAAAGTTTCCGTATTGTTCTCTTTTTTCTCCAGTTTAAGACAGTTCCCTCGTGTCTGTCAAGCTTGGTTTTGATGCTTGTCGAGGAAAAATACACAAATTGTGTGTTTACAGCCAGCCTCCAGCCTCTCAGTCTCTCCCCTCATTAACTGTGCGCCGTTTCCAATGGCTGGGAAAATAAGGCTCTGATTTACATTATACCATTGGTCGTAATTTTTACATGACTGGAGTTGTGAATTTAACGCCATGTCCCTTGCTTCATTTCAGATCCACTTCGCTGGAGTGTTGAGGGAAGACAACAGAAAGTGCTTGCATTTGTGAACACTTTGTGAATGTCTTGTCCCAAACTCACTTTCAGTTCAATATTTGTAAAAAATTTTGTTTGCATTTTATAGTTAATTTAACTTTCCCGTCCAAAGCACATTGAAAGATGCCAGTTATAACATCTTACTAAGTTGTGTATTTTCATAAATTATGAGATAAAATATGGGCCACAGAAATGAGGCCATATGGACAGATTTACTCTGTTTTTGGCATCAAGTTCTCTGTGAAATGAGTGCACCAGGGCACGATAGTGCGTCCAGGATCTTTCTGGCAAACATCGCCCGCCAGAGCACGCCAACGTGTTTATGGAGAAACAGCACATGAACACATTTAGAGCCGATTTTCGTCTGTCACTCAGGTCCTGCGCCTTGGACATGTCTTTGAATTCAGCCAATGACTGGAACAAATCTGTTGCTCTTGCTCAAGTAATTAATTAACTGAAGTTTTCATTCCCCTCCATGAATGGATTGCTGCTGCCTTACATTGCCAGGACTGTAGAGATTCCAGGACTGCAGATTAGGCTCAAAACTAGCTGGAAGTAGAAAATTTCCTCAGAGCCTTAATCAGGGGTCTTTAGAGAGCCTGCAGGTAGCGGCAGCTAGGCTGGATTTTGCTGGGGCAGCCGAGGAGGTGCTGGATCTTAATTGGATCATGAGTCATCGGGAGCCAGTTTGCTTCTCTCCAGGTAACATGCTGGGCCTCGCGCTGAAGGTAGAGGCAGCTGAGGTGACGCTTTATGGATTATTATCAGGCATAATTCCTGTGGAGTGATCAACAATGCGGGGGTGACATGCACAGAGGCTGCTGTTTTATATCTGTCAGCAGGTGCGAATTTGGATTAAGAGGAGAGTGGATATCTGGCAGAGATCTAAGCTGGCAGGAAAAGCAACAGTCATGCATGTAAGTGGGCTGCTGGTAATTAATCCCCAAGCAGATCTGGCGAAGGACATATCATGCCTTCGCTGCCAGCATTCACAGACATGCTGTACTCAAACAGAACTTCTCAAGTACAGCAGTCTCTCACAGACACACTGTCCTCTTAGAGACCTACTCAAGCACAGCGTTCTTTCACGGTTACATTGTGCTCAGACAGAGCTACTCAAGTACATCAGTCCCTCACAAATCACACTGTCCTCATACAGACCTAATCAAGTACAGCAGTTTTTCACAGACACACTTTCCTCAAACAAACCTACCCAAGTACAACAGTCTCTCACGGATCACACTTTCCTCAATGGACCTACTCAAGTACAGCAGACTTTCACCTCAAACAGATTTATTTAACTATTAAGGTCCTTCGCAGAGACGCTGTCCTCAAACAGAAATACTCAAGTACAGCAGTCTTTCACAAACCATGCTCTATCAAACAGATCTACTGAAGTATAACATCTTTCACAGATTACACTGTCTTCAAACAGAACTACTCGAGTTAAAAGTCTTCACAAGCACTGTCTTCAAACAGAACTGCTCAAATACAGCAGTCTGTCACAGATCACACTGGCCTCAAACAGAATTTCTCAAGTACAGCGGTCCTTCACTGATGACATTGTCCTCAAACAGAAGAAGTCAAGTTAACAGTTGTCACAAACACAAACAATGACTCAAGTACAGCAGTCTTCGACAGACACACTGTCCTCAATAAGAACTACTCAAGCACAGCAGTCTTTTACAGATCATACTGTTGTTAAACAGAACAATAGCAGTCTTTCACGGGTCACACTGTCCTCAAACAGACCTTTTAACTACAACAGCCTCCCACAAGCACACTGTGCTCAAACAGAACTACTCAAGTACAAGTCTTTCACCAATCACACGGTTCTCAAACAGAACTACTCAAATACAGCAGTCTTTTACTGACACACTGTCCTCAAGCAAAACTACTTAAGTACAGTAGTCTTTCACAGATCACACTGTCCCCTAAAAGAAGTACCTGAATACAGCAATCTTTCACAGACTCTGTGTTCTTAAACAAAACTACTTCAGTAAAGCAGTGTTTCACAGACAAAAGTATTCAGTAAACAGTATGCTCAAACAAAACTATTCAAGTACAGGAGGCTTTCACAAACATGCTGCCCTCAGACAGAGCTTCTCAATCACTTGAGTCCTTCACAGATTACTTTGACCTCAAATAAACGTACACAAGCACTACTTCTTTCACAGATCACACTGATTACAAACAGGACCACTCAAGCACTGCGGTCTTCCATAGATCACAGTGTCCTCAGACAACACTGAAGTACGGCAGTCATTCACAGACATTCTGTACTAAAACAACTGTCAGATACAGCATTCGTTCACAGATTACTCAGTCCTCATTCAGAGCTACTAATGTGCCGCTATGTTTCACAGTTAATGCAGTCTTCATCCACTACTCAAGTACAGCAGCTTTCACATATTGCCCTGTCTCCTTCTGAATTTCTCAAGTTTAGTTGCATTCACAGATTACACTGTTTCTTCCAGGATGGCCAGAGCACAGCAAACTGCTGCAGACTATTCTGCCCTCAATCAGATCTAATCAAGTACAGCAGTCTGTTGCAGATCACATAGTCCTCATTCAGCTTACACAGACCATATGCATCCTGCACAAAGTGACCCTTGTGATCACTTCAAGCACAGTCCTCTTGGCTGTTACAGATTCTGTGCTGGCTCTCTCTTCCTTGGGGACCATACATTTTGGCTGTTTGTGGACGGGGAAAATGAATATAACCTAAAATACACCTTGATTCCTCGTGGGAACCATTTTATTTTCCAGGAATGCTGAAAACAGAAATGATTTAGGTGAGGTCAAACCCGAGCAAGAGTTTATCCACTCTGTACCTCCTGAAAGAAATTATAATAGGAGCAATGTTACTGGTACTATTACTGTTGTTACTACTAATAGAACGACTACAACTATTTCTTCTACAACTACTACTACTACTACTACTAATAATAATAATAATAATGGTAAATATTTTACAAATATTTAATTACAAAAAAACTTTACTTTGAAAAAACCTGCCTGCAACTGCAACTGCTTCATACCTTGTGGTTAAAGACATTTAAAATGTAATTAGCAAAAAAAAAAAAAAAAACAAGAATAACTCAGTTAACCCACTGACACACAGCCACATAGTATATGTAATGACTACTTTGCCATCTACTGGCAGAAAACAGAAATGTCAACTTTTCTTATTCTGACGAGGTAAACGAGGGACTTTTTTTTTTTGCCCCCCTCAACGCAATGTGTGCAGTATCACATCAGTGCAGAGGGGAACAGAAGATGAAGATGAATGAGCACAGGCGCCCTTCTCTTATCCTTCATTTGGTGAGTGCCTCCTCTCTGTCCAAGTGAGATGCATGTTAAATCGGAAATACGCATCATTTTACAGTACAGCGCGTCGTGACTCCGCTTTTCAAAAACAAACTGCCAGATGACCAACTCCGAGGATGTCTAGGGAATCGATTCACCTTCCTGCAAATAAATTCAAATTGGCCGTCCTTGCCAAGGCTCCATTTGGGCTGATATTGCGGATAGTTTCATCGTTTCGTCTTGAGGTCAGAGAATAGCTGATACGCAAATATGCATTTCCTTTGTCATTGCACTGAATGCCCTCCTCTCGAGAGAAGGGCTCCACTCTGTGAGCAACATGAAAGATAATTTTACTATTTTTACAAACAGGCTTGAATGGATCAAGCCAGTTATTCTAACGATTGCAATCCTAAATCCCAATCTCAAAGAAAAAGTTGGCTCAATAGGTTACATTAAACTTAGACATGAAAGCAGCGATTGGTAAATTATTTTTAACCCATTATGCTGTAAACAATAAAACAGCACATTATTTGATGTTTTGCCACATTAATTTTATTGATTTTTCAAATTAAACACGTTTTAATTTTGATTCCTATAACATATAGAGGTCGGACGGTAAAGCACGCTGTTGTCCGTCAAGTTGGAATAATTTTGTATTCAGACACTTCATCTACCAAGAATGAGTCACAATCTCATTTCACGAAAAGAAGTTTAAAAAAAAAATGTAAATATATTTTATTCCAACTATTTGGGCAATAGTATGTCAACCAGTTTTTAATGTTGCCTTTCCTTTTCACAACATGTAGTCAAAGTTTAGGGACTGTTGCTCTGAGGGCTGCGTATGTTGCTTGAAAATCTGACTGTACTTTTCAACATTAATGGAACCCTCACAGAACTGACAGTTACCCTTGCCAAGGCCACAGACACAACTGCATACCATGACAGGGCATGGCTTTTGCACTTTTTGTTTAGATGGTCCCTTTCTTTCTTCGTCTAGAGCACACGGCATCCATTACTTCCAAAAAAAAAAAAAAAATCCAATAATACTGATTCCTTTGATCACAATTTACGTTTATTCTGTGTGATGGTCCACCACAGTTGCCTCCAAAAACTGAAACGTTTTTGTTTTTTAATAAATTTGGCATTTCCAATCCCACCCGAATCTGGAATGCCCAATTGGGGAACTATGTAAAAAGCTTGCTCGTATGCGACCCCTTGCTGCCAACTCAGGATAGTGAGACAGTTCACGGCTCTCCTCCGAAGCACGTGCCTGTCTGCCACTGATTCTTATACGCTCGCTGGTTGAATCTTCGCAAGTTCAGAACTAGGGCGGAGGATACCCGGACATGAACTAACCCGGAGTCTGTCTGACGAGCGCTCGTCTGGCCAACAGGAGGCGCTGGAGCAACGAACAAAGCTGATATATTGTATACCCAAATCCGGCAGTCCCTTCCCAATTTGAAACCCTGTAGCGAGATAGCCAATTGTGCACTCCTCTGAAAAGGCTGCCGACCCCTGCCGGTGGGTACGCCAGGGCTCGAACTCGCGTCGTGGTGATCACCTCTGCGCTATATAGCAGTGCCTTAACCGTGTGAGCCACCCGGCAGCTCTTACCCTGAAAAGTTGACAGGCTTTTGGACACTATTAACACAAGGCCTCTTTTTTGCACCGTAAAGATTTGATTGGCATCAGTGGATGTAACTCCACATTGAAGTACTTCACAAAGGTTTGCCAATGGAATGTGGTTATATCAGTTATAGATAAATAATGGTTTTTGATGCTGTGCTGTGTGATCGATCAGAGATCACAGGGATTCTGCTCAGGTTTGCACCCTTGTGCTTTATGCACAGAAATTTCTCAATTTTCCTTGAATCTTTAAATTATTTTATGAAGTACAGAGGGTGAAATTTCCAAATGCCTTCCTAACTTTCTTTCTATGATTATCTTTTTTTTTTTTACTGAGAAATGGGTGATTTTCTGCCAATTGTTGTTCCTGAAGGACTAGACCCTTCCTGGAAGCTGCTTTTGAATCAAATCATTATATCAATCACCAGCTGACATCACCTGCTTCAAATCACATCGCGATTCAAATTTTTTCCCTCATTAGTCCTTTTTTAGCAATTGCCTCCATCGCAACTATTTTTTTTTATTGATGAGGCCTGAATGGCTGTAATGAAAGCATATTTCAAAAAGATAAGTTAAGATAAGTCTTCAAGATATTAAATATCTTGTCTGTACAAGTCAAATTGCATTTAGAAACCACTCAAAGCAAGAAAGTTGTGGGTTTGAATCCTGCTTGGAGCATTTCTGTGCTGAGTTTCCATGTTTTTTTCGTTTAAGCGTGGATGTTGTCTGGGTACTGTGGTTTCCACTTACAGTCCAAATGCATGTCTGAATTTCCTGTATGTGTGAGTGAATGGTGTGTGCGCCCTGCTGTGGATTGGTGAGCTGTCCTGGTGAGCTGTCCTGTGTGCGTCCCTGCCTTTCGCCCATGTCAGCTGGGATAGGCTTTAGCTCCCCCGTGACCCTAGAGTGGAAGGAACATTTTAGATGGCGGATAGATGGATTCTATTTGTTTTTCTTAGTGTACTCATAACTTTTTCCATGTTGTTGTTGCAGTGTATCCAAGTGCAACATGGAATTTCCTGACACCGGGGAGGAAATGGGGAGAGATCCACCTCTAGTAGGAGCAGATGTTTGTTCCTGAGCCAAGCTACAATCACACTTTCAGGCCAAAATGGCTTCCTCATGGAGAAGTAAATCCATCAGGACCTGGCAATGTCACAAAAGTGTCCTTCCAGTAAATTTATCCGCCGACCTCGCAATTAAAGATTGTCCCGGTCAGCCTTAACACTATTTGATAAATCACCACAGTTTAATTGGTACACATTATATGCAGCTACGAGTCTACAATGAACCTTAGCTTTAATGAACACTGAACAAATCGGTCTCTTATAAGATTACTGGACACCACAAAAAAGCACGTTTTAAATAATACAGAGAAAATGTATTTGAAGTATAGACAACAACCAATTTTGGTCTTGGCAAATCAGACTTTATATATGCACATGGTGTAATGCCCCTCCCCTCTGGCATTCCATTTCCCAGGCTACCTGCCCTGCACCTAATTAATCAATTATCTGTTGTCCCCTGCCTTACTTATGCCCATTTTTTTCCTTTTAGTTTATTAGACTTCCCTAGACTACTTATATCTTAGTTTCTCTGCATTGAGGCAGGTTGCCGTAAGCCTGCCGAACACCGGAGTTATCCGCTGAGCAAAAGGTTATTCGAGACTGTTTGCTCAGCAGATAGCTCACTGTGTGCACATCATTTTCGGTGAGTTTTCTGCCTCGCAAGGCGTTGAAGGGAAGATGAAACATGTTTGATATTTTTTGCCACGCGAGGTGAAAACCTCATCGCGTGCGCGCTACTTGAGCTACATGCTCACGACAGAAATTCAGGTGGCCAATCAAAAAGCATCCTTCATTCACATGATTTCAAGATGGCTGCCCTCAGTGGACTGTCTGCCTGTAGAATTCACCTTGTTTTCTCCCGACAGTCCATGTTCCAGACATCCTGAACAGTCGGAAGAGAGCTCCATCAGAGAAAATAACTGCCCGCCAATCTTCAGTCGTCCAAGCCTAGCACTTCCTGAAAAAGTTAATTTTTATGCTTATGAAGCTCTTTGCAATTCATTAAAATGCTTCTGATCACTCTACGCAGTAATACAGATACAATGTGAATCACCACCACAAAAACTGAAGAATCGAAGGTGGCAGAACACAATATTTGTGTCATTGCCAAAACTTTTGGCCAAGACTGTATACTGTTTTCTGGCTGTGTCCAATCTATTAGCCGGTTGTAATTTCTGTTAACCGTTGCATTGATTGCACCTATTCGCTGTGCAAGCAAAATGCCATTGTGAAAATTAAAAAAAAAAAAACCATTAAACTAAGGAGGAGAAAACCAAATAAATCAAATGAGGACTAGCTTATACAAAATACAGTGGTATGTTTTCACTTGGAAGATAGCTTTCAAAGTTCTATGCTTGCTTTAAATTCTCAATTATAAATGAAGAACTTTACCATGCCCTGGAGACAAAAAAAATGCTTCTACTAAGTGAAAATTTTCCCTAAATGAATAATTTGTCACAACCCTCATTTGAATGCCCTCTCTGTCTCTTCTCTCCAGCAGCTTGTGTGGCCATTAGAAGGATTTTTCCTTTGTTTGGTTTGTGTCTTGCCTGCTTCCCTTTTATAGGTTGTGTCTGATGTCATAGATGTATCCTACACCTTGTGTGTGTGATGTACTTATACCCCTCTTTTGAGTTTGCAAGTTGCTGGATTGTAATTTGCTGTATGCACTTTGGCGCCAGTCAATATTCGCCAGTTTGACTGTTCATCTTTTGAAATTAATTTGTAACCTTTAATGATAGGATACAAACAAGCTTCCAATCCTTTCTCTCGGACTGCAGGATTGGGACTACATTCCTGTTAATCTGCTCTCAATTTGCTTTTCTGCCCAGTTTATTAGGAACAAGTTCCCGAGCCCTCGGTGGTCATCAGGATTGGGACTACATTCCTGCTAAACTTCTCTATCCTGCTATCGGACAGTTCGGCTCTGGTGAAGTGTACGCTGTATCTTGCAGTCATCCCAAAAAGACACTGGCTATTGGCTATTTCCTCACAGCCTCACCTGTTACATCTGAACTGAACTGGCATTCTGCTTTGAGCTCCGTCCCATTCTCTACTGTATTACTATCAATAAACCCAACTATTTGATTGTACTTTTCCTCCGCACTTGATGCCTGGTCTGGATCTTAACAAGACTGTTCATCAAGCGAAAGGATTCAAAATGTTTAGATAATGGTGCTATTTAATTTCTTTGATATCTTCTTGTGTTTAAACCTGTCATGTGTCAGTCAACTTATGTAAAATTCTGAAAAATATTGCTTTATAGTCTATTCCCTTTCCTCAGAAAACTTGTCCACAATGCTTCACTGGATTCAGTTTTGGCCTTTTATAATGATTGATGCATTGACATTGTGAGAAGGTCTCAACAAGAAATTCAGAACTGTGTAAACCCACAACTCCTGCTATTCTCTCACTTCCACAATGCTGCGTCTGTTTTATTGCCTTCACAGTTTTCTGAATCATATGTAATCAATTTTAAGCCCTTCCAGGGAGAAGCATTGGAATTTAGTGCAAACAACTAATGTCGTGGAAGCGTGAATCAGGTAATTGTTTCAGGCTGCATATTGTTGTCAATATACACTGAACAAAAATATAAACGCCTCATGTCAAATATTGATGCCACATGGAGTTAATAACTCTAATTGAGCATATGCTGACTTTTACTTGTACAATGGGGATATTTCTCATGATTTGTGTACCATTTTTAATCCATTTCTCTGTCAGTGAGCATTTGCTCAGTGATGCAGTGCTTTCACTCAGTACATGGGTGTGGTATTTCCAGACGGTGATCAGACAAAATGAGCAGTACCCAGACACTCCTTATTCTGGGGACAATAAAAGGCCACCCCGAAATGTCAAATTTTGTCAAAAGTCATCATGCCTCAGATATCTCAGGTCATGCGGGAACATGCCATTGGCATGCTGGATGCAGGGATGTCCACCAGAGCGGTCGCTGTGCAGCTGAATGTTAATTATCGGACGATAGGCCGTTTGAGAGTTTGTTTCCAACAGACGGGCAGTACTGCAAATCGGCCTCATCCACGTCGGGCCACGTGTGACCACACCAGCACAAGATCACTGCATCCACCTGCGGGATCGGCTCAGATCAGTGACACGCACCGTGGATGAGACCGTTGGTCTGCACAACAAATGCATCACACCACAGACAGTCTGTATCTGCCTGCGAGAAGCCAACTTGCAGGCTCGGTGTCCTCACCGTGGTCTGGATCTCACCGCTGTCTGGCTTCGGAACCAACTCGCATGGGCAAACGCACACATTCGATGGCCCTTGGCACGCTGGAGAAGAGTGCTATTCACAGACGAATCTTGGTTCCAGTTTTTTGTTAATAAAAACTCAAAAATTTGACATGGGGCGTGACAGATGCTATCTTGTCCACGATTAAAGTGAAGTTAGCTCTCCTGTAAGTATGGTCAGTGCTGTACCTGAATCTGTCCTGTTGATGGGGTCAGTGCTGTACCTGTATCTCTCCTGTTGGTGGGGTCAGTGCTGTACCTGTATCTCTCCTGTTGGTAGATCAGTGTTGCACATGTATCTGTGGTAGGTGGGGTCAGTGCTGTACCTGTATCTCTCCTGTTGGTGGGGTCAGTGCTGTATCTGTATCTCTCCTGTTGGTGGGGTCCGTGCTGTACCTATATCTCTCCTGTTGGTGGGATCAGTGCTGTACCTGTATCTCTCTTGTGGGTGGAGTCCGTGCTGTACCTATATCTCTCCTGTTGGTGGGATCAGTGCTGTACCTGTATCTCTCCTGTTGGTGGGATCAGTGCTGTACCTGTATCTCTCCTGTTGGTGGGGTCAGTGCTGTACCTGTATCTCTCCTGTTGGTGGGATCAGTGCTGTACCTGTATCTCTCCTGTTGGTGGGGTCCGTGCTGTACATGTATCTCCCCTGTTGATGGGGTCAGTGCTGTACCTGTATCTCTCCTGTTGGTGGGGTCAGTGCTGTACATGTATCTCTCCTGTTGGTGGGATCAGTGCTGTACCTGTATATCTCCTGTTGGTGGGGTCAGTGCTGTACATGTATCTCCCCTGCTGGTGGGGTCTGTGCTGTACCTGTATCTCTCCTGTTGGTGGAGTCAGTGCTGTATCTGTATCTCTCCTGTTAGAGGGGTCAGTGCTGTACCTGTATCTCTCCTTTTGGAGGGGTCAGTGCTGTACATGTATCTCTCCTGTTGGTGGGGTCCGTGCTGTACCTATATCTCTCCTGTTGGTGGGATCAGTGCTGTATCTGTATCTCTCCTGTTGATGGGGTCAGTGCTGTACATGTATCTCTACTGTTGGTGGGATCTGTGCTGTACCTGTATCTCTCCTGTTGGTGGGGTCAGTGCTGTACCTATATCTCTCCTGTTGGTGGGATCAGTGCTGTACCTGTATCTCTCCTGTTGATGGGGTCAGTGCTGTACCTGTATCTCTCCTGTTGGTGGGGTCAGTGCTGTACATGTATCTCTCCTGTTGGTGGGATCAGTGCTGTACCTGTATCTCTCCTGTTGGTGGGGTCAGTGCTGTACATGTATCTCCCCTGCTGGTGGGGTCTGTGCTGTACCTGTATCTCTCCTGTTGGTGGAGTCAGTGCTGTATCTGTATCTCTCCTGTTAGAGGGGTCAGTGCTGTACCTGTATCTCTCCTTTTGGAGGGGTCAGTGCTGTACATGTATCTCTCCTGTTGGTGGGGTCCGTGCTGTACCTGTATCTCTCCTGTTGGTGGGGTCCGTGCTGTACCTGTATCTCTCCTGTTGGTGGGGTTAGTGCTGTACCTGTATCTCTCCTGTTGGTGGGATCAGTGCTGTAGCTGTATCTCTCCTGTTGGTGGGATCAGTGCTGTACCTGTATCCCTCCTGTTGGTGGGGTCAGTGCTGTACATGTATCTCCCCTGCTGGTGGGGTCTGTGCTGTACCTGTATCTCTCCTGTTGGTGGAGTCAGTGCTGTATCTGTATCTGTATCTCTCCTGTTAGAGGGGTCAGTGCTGTACCTGTATCTCTCCTTTTGGAGGGGTTAGTGCTATAATTGTATCTCCCCAGTTGGTGGTGTCAATGCTGTATTTGTATCTCTTGTGAAGCTGGGATCAGTGCTGTACCTGTATCTCTCCAGTGAGTAGGGTCTGTGCTGTACATAGAGCTATCCTGTGACTGGGGTCAGTCCTGTACCCTGTTGAGTCCATTTAGTTGTCTTAGAAATAGCTCTCCTGTGAGCAGGGTCAGTGCTGTCCTCATTTCTCTCCAGTGAGAGGGGTCAATACTTTTCCAGATTCTCACTTTTGATTGGGGTCTGCGCTGTACCTGTTACTTTCCTGTTGGTGGGATCAATACTGTGCTTGTAGCTCTTTAGTGAGTGGGGTCAGTGTTGTACTCGTAGCTCATGGGGTCACTTCTGTACCTGTATCTCACCCCTCATTAGGGTGAGTGCTGTTTCTGTAAGTCTCCCTGTGAGTGGGGTCAGTGCTCCTCTGTACCACTCGTATGGGTAAAGTCAGTGCTTTCTCTGATCCAGTAGCTCACCTTTGATTGAGGTTAGTGCTGTTTCTGAAATCCTCCTGGGACTGAGGTCTGTGCTGTACTTGTAGCTCTCCTGTGAGTGGGGACTGTGCTGTTCTTGTAGCTCCCCTATGAGCGGGGTATGTGTTGTGATCCTGAAGTTTTTCATTTTTTCACTGTACCCACTGCAAAGGTGGGATGCAACGAGAAACTTCCATTTAGAGGTCCTGCATTTTTACAATGTTTTCAGAATTCTACACAATAATGTATAACATCACTAGTGAATAATGATCTTTAATGAAGGTTATGAAAGCCCGTCCTTGAATTCTCCTTTTCTATGGGTCCCTTGCTTTTGCGGCAGGAAATTTTAACAATTTGAACAAGTCATGTAACGTCAAATAATGTTTCTTTTTTACTTGAGACTGATTTGAAATTGCAGTAAGATTATTGATAAAATGAGAATCCAGATTTTTTTCTGCCTTCAGCACTGAAACTCAAACCTTCACTTAAGTTTTTTCCTTAAGTTTGTTCCAAGTCAGATAAGGTATTCTTTCATATTGTAGGACAATGTTATGCACATAAATTGATTCTGATTTTTCCCACGTCTGATATTGCTTGCCTCTCTGTGTATTGTGATTTAGTGTCAACATATTTGGCTTGTCTTTTTGGATTTGGATCTCCTTTGGCTTTGGCAGACTTCCTGTGTGGCATCTTACCCGCAAACTATACCCTGATTACGAATTGGCTTTACCCTTCTGTACCGCATTTATCCTGTATGGCTCTGAATCACATTGTATGACTTTCATAAAGTTCACTAATTTACATATGAACCTAATCTGCTGCCTGCACTTGAGTTTGGAGTCCATTTCTGTCAGCCTGATTAACAATGAAACTATTTATTTACTGAATAATTAAAACCAACAGACATGTAAGCCAATAATGACAATGAAATTGTTAATTACAACATGACAGTGATAGCCAATAGGCTTCTTTGACAATGTAAATGCAAAACAAATGACACTTAAAATGGCAATAACTCAAATAATTAAATAATACTCTATTTCTATCTCCCATTTTTGAGTTTTCTTTGCAGTGTATTACATTTTTAGATGGCACTTTTTCAAAAAGTTTTCATGTTAAAAATAATATTTAAAATGGGAAAATTGTGCTTAAGCATATCGAATGACAAACACTGGCGCAAAATGGCATCAGTCCCATTTTATGAGCTACTGGAATCCAGAATCTTCGAAGAAATATTAACAATTTGTGCCATCGTTAATGCGGATAGGAAAATGCCTGATTACTTTCGGATGCAATGAACAATAATTCCAGAACAAATTGTCCTGTCATTTTACTGATTAGTCTTTGCAAGTGAGCTAATCAATGTTTAATTTTGTAGTTGGATTAAGAAGGGCAGTTGCAAACTCACAGTCACGATGTGACAATGATTAATTCATAAAATTACCGACGTTCCAACTTAAGTCTTCCTCAGGCATTGAGGGATGATTCAATACCCTGAAAAAGACTTTAAGTCTAAACCGTTGATAATTTAATGAATTAATTAGGCTTATTACTGCATTGTGGCTACGAGTGAGAGACTGCCCTTCGTCAGATTTGTATTTTCACTGTGGCCTCTGACTAGCTCGTACTTCTCCAACATCGGTGTGCGTTCCGTATGCGTTCCCTCACTCTCCTTTCTTGTTGCGAATTAGGAAATGTGAATGGGAACCAGTTAGGGTTTATCTTGTGTTTTAAGGGGAGGTTACTGAAGGACTTCTGTAACTCTGCCTGTGGGTCACTGAAAATGATGAAAAAAAGTCAAAATATTCCAGAACCTTACAGAGATTTACTATGGGTGGAAAACAGCTGCGTAATTCATGCATTTTCCAAGAATTTATGGCGGTTATGCCAAGTAAATGAGATGACAAGTCATGGACAATTTTAAGTAATAAATGGAAGTCTGAAACAGACTATGTCTCATTAAATGTTTTTTTTTTCATAGAAGTTATACTGTCAGAGTATTATTTTCAAAGCTGATCCATGGATTTATTCTACAAAATATCTCTCTGAGTTTAATTTGAAACTTGGATGGAAACTGAGAGGAAAGTTTGGTCTCTGAGAAATTCTACATAAGTGAGGCAAAGTAGAATGTTTCTTTCTGTGGCACCGCTATTAAAACTGCAAGGTCTAATGTAATTCGCTAAATGTTTGGGAAGAGGCGGGTTCATAGTGACTCTGTCAAATGTGTCCATACTCAGAGGGATTCTCTTAATGCAAGTTCCAAAAGCTATTGCTGCAGACTCTCTGCCATTCAGGAATGAGATCACCTTGAAGTGGGATTGCAATCTTTTCAGCATTAACGGTGCCACCTCATCTTCAATACACATATATGTGTATGTTAATGTTCATACGCTTCAGGGCAAAATGACATTAAATTCGCTGGTATTCTTTTACTTGTCTCATGGTGTCACCCGACTGTCTCTCTTAAAATCTGGAAAGATGCTGATGCACGTTGGACAGAAAATAATGTAAGTTGGGTGCTGACAGACATGGGTGCGCATATGTGCACGAGAAAACAAGTGAGAGAGAATTCATGAATGTAGTTGTACATAAATATATTAGGTCTCTATATGAAATATATAAGAATATGAGTTGTTTTTTTTTTCCATTTGGTAGTTATCGTCTTGTTACACAAAATGGAATGGTCTTCAACAGTTATTAAAGTTGGAAAGTTTAATTTCAATTGATTGTTTTAAATATCTTTTATTGGCTGCCTCGACGCCAGAATGTACATGTGTAATTAGTCATCGTTTTTATTTATTGTACTTGGTTGTTTTCTATTGTACGCAACTGGGCTCCATTGCGCTTGCTCTCAATCGGACTCCCAGTATAAATAAATAAAAATATTGGACAAAAGAAAGAAGGAACAGGCCTGGAGTCGGTGCTATTCTGACTCCAACTTCTGGTAATGCGGCACAAGACTGCACTGATTGGACATGCCACTTTTTCTCAGTTTTTTTTCCTTTCTTGTTATATGCAGACGTTTACATTATTACATACGCCAGGTTGAAGCACCACACTTAAGCTATAGCTCGGGATAAAAGCAGGACATCTTGGAAAATCAGGCTTGTGGCATGTGCTTGTAATAGTGGCAGTGTCCACATTGGCCCACCAAAATAAAAGAGTGATATTTGCTCTAGCCCATGGAAGAAAAATTGACATATCTGAGCAAAACAACATCAGTAAAGTGGGGATATCTGAGCTTTTTCACCAAAGAAATGAAAACATGATATATTCACTCTGCCTCTAAGTTAAATGGTCATATCTGCTGTGATGGCCACAGCCACACAAAGTAACAACTGTTGGTAAAATCATACATTCTTCACCTCTTTATTTTAAGTACACAGGTTAATTTCATTTGCAGTCACCCATACCTCAAAACAATTCATTTTCATATTTTCACATTCATATTGTAGATTATTTTGCATGTAATTTGTTAATTGTAGCCTTTCACCATTTAATTGGAGTGCACACATTTTCGCATTGCAAGGTTAGATAAATAATTTATTTGCTATTAATAATTGTTTCTTTTGTTCCTTGAGGTACCAAGCATTTGGGGTGATCACTGTCTAGAAAGGCAACAGGTGTGGCCAAGGGGAAAGGACTGTGGAATCCTGTTTCCATCTCACCAAGACATACCATGTGCTGTTGTGTTGAAGAGGGGGATTTGGGTTTAGTTATTTTTTCCTTAGTATTAGTTGTAATCAGTGGCCATTTCTGTTTTCCCTTGTGTCTTTAATCGTTTGGCCAAGCCAGTATAAAAGTTCCCTTGTGTGTCATTGTGTTAGGTATTAAAGGGTAGAACTATAGAGGTTAGGGTGGGGTCAGAGTCATCAAGCACATATACAAGAGAAAATGGCACTCCACAAGGAAGTGTATGCAGTCCAATTCTGTTTAATATTATGATTAATGATGTCTTGGTGGAGTGAATCAGAGGGTAATCAGAGCACTATATGCAGATGATGGGGCGTTGTGGGTTAGGGGCCGTAATATTGACAACTTACAACAAAGGATGCAAACAGCAATAAGTCAGGTTGAAAAATGGTCGTTTGAATGGGGGTTTCACCTTTCAGCGGAAAAAACTCAATTCATTTGTTTGTCTAAGAAGGGTAAAACCAATAATAGATCTTGAGATATATGGACAATCTCTCAAGCAGGTTAATGACTTAAGATATCTCGGTGTGTGGTTTGATAGTAAGCTCACTTTTAAAATTCATGTTCAGAAAATGATTGACAACTGTAAGAAAGCAATCAATCTTTTGAGGTGTCTTTCAGGGTACAGCTGGGGGGCGTCAGGCTTTTCATTGAAAAGGATTTACATTGCAATAATCCATTCAGTGTTTGACTATGGATGTATAGTGTACAAATCAGCAGCAAAAACCACATTAGCTGAACTGGACAGGGTGCAGGCCAGAGCTCTCCGGCTGTGTTGCGGAGCCTTCAGAACTTCTCCAATCCCAGCACTGCAACTAGAAACAGGGGAGATGCCTTTAAGTCTTAGGAGGTTGAAACTTTCTCTTGTATATTAGGTAAATTTACAAGGGCATGAAGCTACTCATCCTCCAAAACTGGTGTTAGAGGAATGCTGGGAATATGGGTGCTCTGTGAACTGTAGTTTTGAATGGAACAGCTATAAAGAGGCAGATAACACGGGAATCAGTACTATACCTTGCAGCAAAACAGTCAACCAGAGTACAATTCCACCTTGGTTTTTCTGCTCACCCGTACTTAATTTAAAACTAAAAATATAGCCAAAACAACATTTATCAAAGTGTACAGCAGTATCTAGAAATCATGTGTAATGATACAGAACAAATATTTACAGATGCATCCAAAGAACCAGCAGGTAAAACAGGGGTCGCTGTATATATTCCAAAATACAATGTCACTATACAAACAGGAACCTCAGACCACCCCTCAATCTTCTCTGCAGAGATGATGGCATCATAATGGCACTACAGTGGGTAGTGTTAAGTTAAGCCATATAAAACAGTTATCTGTTCAGATTCTATGTCCTCCCTAACAAGCATACAGACTGAGGAATCTGCATTCAGACAGGATCTTTTAGATGAAGTTATCCAGATGATTTTCAGAATAACTCAGCTGAAACTCATTTTACAGTTCACTTGGGTTCCAGCACGTACAGGTGTTGAGGGCAATGAGAAGGCAGACAAGTTGGTAAAAGAAGCACTTAAATCAGAACAAGTAGAAGTACAGATTCCACATAGCAAATCAGAATTCAAAGAAATAATCAAAGATGGTATTCAGAAACTATGGCAAGATAAATGGGATAAAGGGGAGAAGGGTAGGCATCTATACGGTATTCAACAAGCGGCAACAGTTAAAAAGATCAGCTCATTCACACAACAGGAGGAAACCTGGTTCACCAAGCTAAGACTAGGACACACAGGACTGAACAGTGGTTTACACACAGTAGGGAAACATGAGACGGGAATGTGCCCATACTGCAGAGAAACAGAAACTGTGAAGCATGTACTTCGAGAACATCTTAAGAGGGTAACAAAGAACTCTGTTACATTGAGCAACTTATTGATTTTACCAGGAACACAGTTCACAGTCAAAGCAGTGATAGATTTTCTGAAAGTAACATGACTAGCAAGAAGACTTTAGCCTCTTTTTTGTTTGTTTGTTTGTTTTTTGTTAATTTAAATTTCCTGACGTCCCAATGTGATCTCACCTCAATCCAGTAGATGGCGGTAATGCACTAAGCTTTCTAATACAATAAAAGCACAGAAGAAGAAGAAGAATCAAACCTGTTTTTCTTTTTCCCACGCTGCCTGGGCCCTCACACTGCACAAATGCTCATGAGAAATAAAATAGTTATACTTCACAAAGAAAGAGAATTAAAAAATTAAAATGGTGCCATCTGCATTATTCCTCAGAATGAAAAAAAGAACGGTGATATTTCTTGTATTCAAAAAAGAAGTAAAATGGTTGGAGTCTTACAGGTGATGTCTACAATATTATATAAAAGATGTAAAATAGAGATATTCTACTGTAATCCCAGACTAATCAAAATCAGTCCACGCTCAATGCCCATGTGCAGTTTGAGGAGAAAAATTGATTCAGACGGACAATTTTCCTCATTTTACATTATCAAATAGCAATGATAGGTTGTGGATATCTGAACAAGTCCGCAGATGGGAGGAGAAAAAAAAACCTAAAATTTTACAGGGAGTGCATTCAACCAATTAGGCTTTCAGAATTACAGTTGAGACGGAATTATGGAACTTAGCGTTTTTTATCTGAGCTCCGTTACCCGTAAGTCCTATAAGATCATGGATTTCAACGACTTCATATCCCATGATGCCACTGTACTAAATTGGAGAGGTCTCCTTCCTCCCGGCGAAGATGGCGGCTCCCTTAACTCTGGTTTTGATTGTGGCTGTGACAATTAGAGCAGTGCTCTTTAATACGAGTTTGGCGGATCTTATATCGGAGAGGGTGGAAATTGTATCTCCTTTAAATGCCTGGAAAAGAGGTACAGAATTACGATCGCTTTGTATTTAAATTGCAGCATAACGTTGGCTGAGCGTCTGTCTCGCCTTATACTCACGCTGTCACTGTTAGCTGAGCCAGTTCGCCATTTATTTAAAACCAACTTGCTGACTGATCAAGGCGCACTGACTGGCATTATCACTGCCTGCAACGGAGGGACTGGAGTCAGCTGTATTTATTGGTCGAAGATGACTCAGAAAATACCAGCTGATGAAATGATTGCTCTGGCCAGTCATCAATAATGTTGCCATGCTAAGCCAGCACTTGACAAATGACTTGTGTTACTTCAATACCTGATTGCTAATAAATTAACTTTGCTTAAGTAACCATTCGCTGTTATTATGGCTTGTAAGACGTGCTTTACTGTATTAACCTAACCTAACTGTAGAAATGTAAACGATTAAACTGTGTTTGAAGTAATTGCAAGCTTACTTTCTAAAGCCGCTTTCACACTGGACGCGAAACGAATTTTTCGTACGACGGGTTACATTCAGAGTCCATGCAAAGACGCAAATATACGCGATTCTGCATTGACTTTGAATGTAAGCTGTCGTATGAAAATCGCGTCCGGTGTGAAAGCATCTTAAGCCGTCAGGCTATTCAGATATTATTTCTTACTGCTCTATTTATGTTTAGGATTAAAGGATGATTGTTCGATATTGATACACTAAAGTACCAAGTATACTATCTAAGTAATGCCAGTGTGTGAAATCCCGACCGCAGCCTTAAAGGTTTACGCATTTGTTGCTGACTGATACGGATGAAAGTAATTTGGCCTCTTTTGTCCGTAGTTGTGGAGGGTTTGGCCCTGCTGGACTTGGGAGTGTCGCCCTATTCTGGAGACGTGTTTCATGAAGTGAGTTGAATTTTACTTTTCGTCTTAAATCAACTAATTCGAATTCACGGCTCAGGATTAATTTTCGTCCAGTCTGCTGCTGGGCGTAATAATTTCATGTGAAAATGCGAAGCGGGGCGGTGGTGCTGGATAGTACACTGCCCGGTCAAAAAAAAAAGTCAGCATTTGGAAATAAATGAACAAATTCTATAATTGGATCATTATTGCGGTTATTAATGTTTCAGCTGGCAATAATCTTTTTTTACCCTGACTGATGAAGCGCGTCGCTACTCATTTCTTAAAAAATCATGTCAGAAGACACATCCCTTGATAGTGGAAAAGGTTACAGTATTTCAGAACGGGTAAGTTATTGGCCTGTATTTAGCAAAGAAAACCATGAATGACAAAAACAAGTATGAGGAATCATTTTCACAAACAAATTTGCCACCACAAAGTCCTGACATTAAAAGTTATTGGGACGTGCTCAAGAAAGACCACCGAGTGGTTCAACCATTATGTCGAGAAGACAAGATCTCGGCCAAAAATTATGGCATTTCTGATCGAAAATAAATGTTCTGGCATTGCATATAGTTGTAAAAACAATGACGAGACGAATATGCACTGTAATCAAAGCTACAGGGGTTCCAACTAAATAATTGAGTGTGCGACTATTTTTTTGGCCAGGCAGTGTATTTTTGCAGTACCTTACAGTGAAAGGGTCCCGTCTTCAGATGGTCGAATCTGCTAGATTTTCTTGTGCTCATCCTGTCTGCGTCGGTCGCTTCTGACTACTCGAGTTTATTACCGAGATCTGACATGCCAATTGGAGGCTTTTGATTATTCACGGATCGGAGACCGTATTGGAGACCCGTGGTCCTGCCTGTCCTCCAACGCATGCTGATGTAGGCTTTGATGATGTGACCTCGAAAAAATTGATTAATATTTAATTGCCTAGTCTTTGAGCATTTGAGATTTAAGAAGAGTTGTTCTGGTAATGAAGGAACTTAATTCAGTCTTTTGTTTCTTGTGATCCCCCAGACGCCACTCATCATATATCTTTTTCACTTCGTCATTGATTATGCCGATATTACGTTTATGGTGAGTATATGAATGGCTACTTTCTGACCTCAGACCACAGAGAGCAGTAACAATGGAAACTGCGTATTAAATCAATTGATGCTGTTATTGTTGTTCTAGTTTCTGTTACGCTTTGCTAGATTTAAACTTAGCGTTTTAATCTGTAATCTAGCTTGATAGTGACCATCTCTCTGTCTGGCTCATGGTTGGTAAGAATTCAGACAGTGACTGGACAGGGAGTTAGCCTGGCTGTATTGGGCTTGAGTCGAAAATTTTCCTCTGAGAGCACCCTCACTTAAAAATTTAGGAGCGCAAAATCAAATTTTAGGATTGCTATTTACCCATTCTGATCCCATTTTAAATCTGTTTATTTTCTTAACTGAACCATAAGAATAAATTGTCAGACTACAGAAATAACCATTAAGGATGCAAACGCATGTATGGAGAAAAATGAGAGCACTATCAAAGTAAAAAAAAAAAAAAACTAGATGATGCGCACTCTATAGAGATGCTAACCCATGCCTCTTGTTGACCTTGACCTTTGACCTTTCGACCTCAAAATGCAAATTTGGACAGGGTACCCTAGGATCATCTACCCCACAAAGTTTGGTCACCCTAGCTTCAGTGGTGGCTGAGCTGTTGCGCGGACAGACACGCACGCACACACACACATGCACGCAGACAGACGGTGCTAAACTGTATACCCACGCCGCCCCAATTCTGAAATGGTTGCAACAAAGTGTAAATTGTGAATAAAATCAAAACTTTCAAATCAATGACTTTCCAATCGCACCAGCCAGGATTTTATTCACAATTTAACAGAGATAACACAGCAAATGTTGAAACTGAAAAATTTGACAGTTTTATCCACAGAATGAGCTCATTTCAAATTTGATGGCTGCTACAGGTCTCAAGTTGGGGCCTGTTTACCATGGCGTAGCATCCCCTCTTCTTTTTAACACAATCTGGAGGTGTCTGGGCATTGAGGAGACAAGTTTCTTGAGTTCAGCCATTGGAATTTGATCCCACTCTTGTTTAATACAGGCTTCCAGCTGCTGGAGAGTTTTGGGTCTCCTTTGATGGACTTTTTGTTTAATTATGTGCCAAATGTTCTCATTCAGTGAAAGATCAGGACTGCAGGCAGGCCAGTTCAGCACACGGACTCTTCTACCACGAAGCCATGCTGTTGTAATAGCTGCAGTATGTGGTTTCGCATTGACCTGCTGAAATACACAAGGCCTTCCTGGAGTGGATGTCCTCTGGAGGGGAGCACATGTTGCTCTAAAACCTTGATATACCTTTCAGAATTCATGGTGCTTTTTAAAACATGCAAGTGTCCCACACCATATACACTAATGCATCCCCATACCATCAGAGATGCTGGCTTTTGAACTAAACGCTGGTAACAGGAGGGGGTGTCTTTCTCCTCTTTAGCCCGGAGGACACGACGCTCATAATTTCCAAGAAGAATGTATTTTAGACTCGTCTTGCCACAGGACACTTTTCTAGAGTCCATTTTAAATGAGCCTTGGCCCACAGAACACGGCGGCATTTCTGGATCATGCGCAACAATGGCTTCCTTTTTGCATGATAGCATTTTAGGTAGCATTTTTGGATGGCACGGCAGACTGTGTTTACAGACAGTGGTTACTTGAAGTATTCCCAGGCCCATTTTTCAATGCAGTGTCAGAATCATGCCATTGAGTGTTGCAGTCTGAGGGCCTGAAGATCACGGGCATCCAGTAAGGTCGTCAGCCTTGTCCCACATGCGCAGAGATTTTTCCAGTTTCTCTGAATCTTTTGTTGATGTTATGCACTGTCGATGATGAAACCTTCAAAGCCTAAAGTTGCAATTTGACGTTGAGGAACATTGTTTTCAAAGTATTCTGCAATTTTTTACGCAAACCTTCACAGTTTGGAGATCCTCTGGCCATCTTTACTTTTGAGAGACTCAGCCTCCCAAAGACATCCCTTTTATAGCCAATCATGTTACACCCTTGATGCCAGTTTACTTATTTACTTGCTAAATGTTCTTTCAGCTGATTCTCTTATATATTAATTGCTTTTTCAGCCCTTTTTTTTTTTTTTTTTTGCCTGTGTCCCAACTTTTTTGAGACCTGTTGCAGCCAGAAAATTTGAAATAAGCTCATTTTGTGGATAAGAATGTAAAATTTCTCAGTTTCAACATTTGAAATGTTATCTGTGTTCTATTGTAAATGAAGTATTTGCTCATGTGATCTGAAAGTCAATGCATTTTGATTTTATTCACAATTTACACTTTGTCCCAACTATTTCGGAATAGGGGTTGTATGCAGATCAATATGAGACAGATGCTAGGTAGTAAATTGAGTTTTTTATTTTCATGATTAGAAAAGTAATTCACTGTTGTGGTGTTGTTAAGTACATTCAGTTCACTAATGTCCTCAATGTTCATCAATGCCCTCCCCTTAACTCACACAAATCAGCCATACTGTCTCTGCTGCCAGAGGACCACACGCATTTTAAGTGACACCATTGATTATTTTGATTAAAATAATTACGCTTAAAAAATAACATACAGGTACTATAATGGAATGGAATAGCCTCATGCAAATTTATCATTTGATAATGATGCAATTTTATTGTGCTTGGGGTGTGAGTAAAGATGATTGTCTACGTTAGATAACCGCTCCTAATTTCTGATGCCTGAACTTAAAATTATTTAAAAATTTAAAATTTGTATGGATAAATGGCATAAAAGGCTTTTTCTCAGTCACCACCCCCGAACTACTGCTACTAACTTTACATCTGAACAGGCCTCTGCATCACGGTGCTGAATTTCAGAATAATTTTCTATTTTGAAAACAAACCCATTGTGTTCTTCATTGCTGCATCTTTCAGACAGGTTTTCTCTCTGCTCCGCACCGCACTGAAGAAGCCCTAATATCCGCACTCAGTGGAACACAAATACAGAAAAACTCAACTCTCCCTCCCGAGACAAATATATAAATATCATGGTGTGGTTTGAACAAAAATTATTTAGGTTGATCCATGTTTTTTTTTTTTTTTTTACTTTCTATTACAGGTCCCGCATGTGTGACTAGTCGTAAATTTTGGTCGCTCACTTCCCAAAACTAATTGCAAAATGCAAACAAATGGTCGCAGTGTCGAGTTCTGCTATATTTGTTATAAAAGTAGTTGGCCTTGTGGTAAAATAGTAGGTTATTGCTAACAGAGGAAGTTAACAAAAGTATGGGTGGATTTGTTATGACTGATAAAGGCAGCATTAGCCCGGATGAGAATTGGCTGGCAGTGAGTTTACAGGCAGAGTGGGTCTTGTGATGAAACTCCTGGTATGAATCCATGCATGGAAAATTAAACTCGTTTTTGCATCCTCATGTAAAAGTATCCCATTTTAGGCCCATAATGATATACTGTAGTGTGGTGCCATGAGGTTACCAATGTGAATGGAAATGACTCGCGTTGTACAGCCAATGTCCAATAACCTTATGGCTTGGTTTTTGTTATCATGATTTTTGTTTAACGATATGAGCACCATACCCTGAAGTCCCAGAATTTCCGTATATGAGGTATGCACTTGTGAATGTGGGAAACTGACTTTTCTTGTGTTTTAAATGTGTCTTTCAGATAGCAGACTGTATCACAGCTGTGGCACTGTACCTGGCTGTACAGGACTATAACAAGGGTGTGGTAAGTGCCAAATTTATTTTTGCAGTTTAAGTGCCCACAGTGCAGTTTTCAGTTGTTACCCAGAATTGCAGTTTTTCTTAAGGGTTCACTGTGCTGTTGGATGTTTGCATCCGTAACGCCATTATGAGGATTTTTCCTGTCTGACCAGAAGTGCTCCTCTCTGGCCCACTGCAGCAGCTCTCATAGCCTGTCACTGCCCTGCAAATTAAACATTATACTGGTGTTTGTGCTGTCCGATTATTGGTGTGCATTGTTTTTCCTTTTTTGATGGCAGCATTTGTGTGCATCTTTGTAAAAATGTCTGCTGGAATTATTTTTGAAGCTGCAAATATTGTCTGCCTTTTATTTTACAAGTGATTATTTACAGTATTTACTTACTAAATACCAGATAACATGCAATTATCTGGTGACTATTCTGGTTTCCAAGGTTAGTGCAATGAAATGGCATATTTTCTTAATGGAATTTAACAAGTTTGTTTTATGGTACAGATTTGGTTTTGCAGTATATGGCACTGATGTAAAGTATGACTAATTAATAGCAATTGGAAGGTATTCATCACCAGTGTATAATATAAAGCATCACCAGAATAATTCCGTGGTTAATCGAGGGTCTGATGTTATCGTGCCCTGTGTGTGGTGGTAGATGGGGGCTTGCAGTGGATTGGTGGGTTAGGGTTGCTGATGTCATAACCCTTCTCTTCTAGTTCAGGAAGCAGAAGTATGCCCTGGAAGCGGACCGGTACCCTCACGACTGCCTGGAGCTCATCAGGACCCCCAAAGAGATGTACTACATCCCCCTGAAAGTGGCTGCTTTGTGAGTACTGCATTACCTCAACATTACATCCTGTTATCGTTACATTACAATGTATTCACTGTATGCGGTACAACCCCATTTCCCAAAATGTTGGGATGCCGCTTGGAATGTGAATAAGAACAGAATGCCATGATTGACAAATCATGTAAACCCTGGATTTAAGTGAAAATAGTGCAAAGACTACTTATCAATTGTTGGAACTGAGAAATGTCATTGTTATTTGAAAAATTAACTGCTCATCTTGAAATTGATGCCAGCACTGCATTTCAAAGAAGTTGGGATTGGGGCAACAAAACTGGAAAAATTAGGTAAGATGCACCTGGTAGAACAGCTCACAGCTATTTAGGTTAACTGGTACAAGATCAGTTGCATAATTGAGAATAAAAAGAGCATCCAAGAGAGGCTGAGTCTTTCAGAAGTAAAGATGATGAGGTCTTCGCCACACTGTAAAAGGCGGTGTGGGTAAATTGTTAAAAAAAAAACACTAACCCTGTCCTAACTTTTTTGAAAACTGGTGTTGGCATCAAAATGAGCATGTACTTTAAATTAAAAAAAAAAAAAAAACCTAAATTTCAACATCTGATATGCTTGTCTTTGTACAAATTTCAATTAAATATAGAGTTTTACTGATTTGACAATCATTATTTTTCTCCCCCTGGCAGCATAATGCAGGGGGGGATATAGTCATCAGTCCGTCCGTCCGTCCGTCCGTCCGTCTGTAATCTTATCTTGTCCGGGCCATATCTCAGAAAGTATACATCTTACCTTGACGAAACTTGACAGATTTGTTGAGCATCATGTCTAGATGTGCCTTTTCATACTTAGGAATTTCTGGATTTTTTTTTCTTGCCGTTTCCATGGAAACTTGTGTGAATTGGAACTTTGCTTGTCCGGGCCATATCTCAGAAACTAGACATCCAACCTTTGCCAAACTTGACAGATTTGTTGAGCATGATGTCAACATGTGCCTTTTGACACTTTGGAATTTCTGGAATTTTTCATTTTTGTGCTTTCCATGGAAACGTCTGTGTGCATTCTGAATTGGAACTTGGCTTGTCCCAGCCATAGCTCAGAAACTATACATCCGACCTTCACCAAACTTAAAGGATGTGTGAAAAATTATGTCTAGATTTGCTTTTTGATACTTAGGAATTTCTACAATTTTTGATTTTTGTACTTTCCATGGAAACATGATTGAATTTGGACTAAGCTCACTGATAATTTTGATAAAACTTGATTAACATGTTGAGCATGATTTCTATGTGTGCCTTTTCACATTGAGGAGTTTCTGTAATAATTATTTTCTGCGTCTTTCATGCAAATGTGTGTGAAGGTGGACATAGTTCACTGATAATTTTGTTTGGGCAATATCTCTGAAGCCATCTCCAACTACACCAGCGTCAGTGAAACTTAGTTTAAGATGTTCAATTAGATTTATTGTCTTTTGAAATGTTTGTTATCCCACCGGCATTATTTTTCTACATATAAAATGTGAAGCTAGGAAAGTCCTGGCACTCATGGCAGCCCACTTCTTCGTACTGAGTGCTGGTAACATGAACAGTAAGATCAACAAACAACCACAACTACTACAGGTAATGTCCTCAGACAGACATAAGAACACAGATTGACCACATCGACACCAACAATCCTTGACAGATGGACAGATGGACGCAGGGACACTGAACACGTATTGTCTGACCATAGCATTGTCTGGATTGCCATTTCATAGTCAGGCAAGTTTGTTAGCTTATAACTTCAGATCAAGTCCTTTAATACTGTAGTACATTTACTCATGTAAATTGAACAGTTAATCCATGAATGTGGGGGGCCGGAGGGATATGCCATTGCCAGATGGCTCTTCTTATTGGCATTTTAAACAGCGTCCCAGCTTTTGGGAATGGGGTTGTCATTGCTTTTATGAGACTGCATAGGAGCTGTGATTTTAATAATACCATTCATCTCTTGATCGTATTGAACTTTGCTTTGAAGCAGTCAAAAATTTCATCAAGTTTCCTTTTGCATTGAACTTCCAAAGCCATATTTAATTGCAACAAATTACAACTTAATTATATCGCATTGTATTGATGGTACCTCATACTGCATAAGCATTTCATGCGGATGCTGTATCTTTTCATCTCTGTGTTTACATCATATCACTCTGCATATACATTACATTTGAGTACCATTACATTGCAATGACATTGTGTTTATGTTGCATCACAGTGCATCTAAATGACAGATGGGTGCTATTCCACTATATCTCATTGTATTTGTGCTACATTATACTACATGTGCATTACTATTGGATACTTTTCAAAGCATCACCAAGTATTTGTGTTCTATCAATGGTGCATTACATTTTGGGTAGGGTTACATTGAATCACAGTGTATTTATGTTGTATGAAACTATATGTGCATTGGATTTGGGTATGATAACATTGTACCACATTGTACATAAGAAGATCACATTGCCGTTATGATGCATTATGTAACTCACCATCCTATTCTCCTGTCCCCTCCTCTCTTCCCCTGTTTTTATTGGCTTGTTGTCAAGGAATCTGCATTGTCATACTGTGGGATGATTGAGACATAAGATCATGAACTGTTCTCTCACTCCCTCCCAGTTACTTGATGAACCCGTTCACAATCTTGTCCTGTGTGGCCAAGTCAACCTGCGGGCTCAACAACGCCGTTATCGCTCTCTTTATCCTGAGCACAATCAAAGGTACAATCAACTCTGAGTCTCAGCTGACTGATAAACACATGTCTAACCCTATCAGATCGCTAATCAAGTGTGTAAGGCTGCCTGAAATGTTCCATCTAACCACAAGTTTTCTTGCCTAACCGCTGCACAGACATCTCTGCTGCTGTCTCTCCCCCTGTCTGTAACTCTGCTGTCCTGCTGTCTCTCCCCCTGCCTGTAACTCTGCTGTCCTGCTGCTGTCTCTCCCCCCTGCCTGTAACTCTGCTGTCCTGCTGCTGTCTCTCCCCCTGTCTGTAACTCTGCTGTCCTGCTGTCTCTCCCCCTGTCTGTAACTCTGCTGTCCTGCTGCTGTCTCTCCCCCTGTCTGTAACTCTGCTGTCCTGCTGCTGTCTCTCCCCCTGCCTGTAACTCTGCTGTCCTGCTGCTGTCTCTCCCCCCTGCCTGTAACTCTGCTGTCCTGCTGCTGTCTCTCCCCCCTGCCTGTAACTCTGCTGTCCTGCTGCTGTCTCTCCCCCTGCCTGTAACTCTGCTGTCCTGCTGCTGTCTCTCCCCCCTGCCTGTAACTCTGCTGTCCTGCTGCTGTCTCTCCCCCCTGCCTGTAACTCTGCTGTCCTGCTGCTTTCTCTCCCCCTGCCTGTAACTCTGCTGTCCTGCTGCTTTCTCTCCCCCTGCCTGTAACTCTGCTGTCCTGCTGCTTTCTCTCCCCCTGCCTGTAACTCTGCTGTCCTGCTGCTTTCTCTCCCCCTGCCTGTAACTCTGCTGTCCTGCTGCTTTCTCTCCCCCCTGCCTGTAACTCTGCTGTCCTGCTGCTGCCTCTCCCCCTGCCTGTAACTCTGCTGTCCTGCTGTCTCTCCCCCTGCCTGTAACTCTGCTGTCCTGCTGCTGTCTCTCCCCCCTGCCTGTAACTGCTGTCCTGCTGCTGTCTCTCCCCCCTGCCTGTAACTCTGCTGTCCTGCTGCTGTCTCTCCCCCTGCCTGTAACTCTGCTGTCCTGCTGTCTCTCCCCCTGCCTGTAACTCTGCTGTCCTGCTGCTGTCTCTCCCCCTGCCTGTAACTCTGCTGTCCTGCTGCTGTCTCTCCCCCTCCCTGTAACTCTGCTGTCCTGCTGTTTCTCCCCCTGTCTGTCACTCTACTGTCCTGCTGTCTCTCCCCCTGTCTGTTACTCTCCTGTCCTGGTGTCTCTCCCCCTGTCTGTAACTCTGCTGTCCTGCTGTCTCTCCCCCTGTCTGTTACTCTACTGTCCTGCTGTCTCTCCCCCTGTCTGTTACTCTACTGTCCTGCTGTCTCTCCCCCTGTCTGTAACTCTGCTGTCCTGCTGCTGTCTCTCCCCCTCCCTGTAACTCTGCTGTCCTGCTGTCTCTCCCCCTGTCTGTTACTCTACTGTCCTGCTGTCTCTCCCCCTGTCTGTTACTCTACTGTCCTGCTGTCTCTCCCCCTGTCTGTAACTCTGCTGTCCTGCTGCTGTCTCTCCCCCCTGCCTGTAACTCTGCTGTCCTGCTGTCTCTCCCCCTGTCTGTAACTCTGCTGTCCTGCTGTGTCTCCCCCTCCCTGTCCCTCTCCTCTCCTGCTGTCTCCCCCCCTCTCTCTAACCCCGCTGCCCTGCGCTCTCTCCCCCTGTCTGTTACTCTACTGTCCTGCTGTCTCTTCCCCCTCCCTGTAACTCTGCTGTCCTGCTGCTGTCTCTCCCCCCTGCCTGTAACTCTGCTGTCCTGCTGTCTCTCCCCCTGTCTGTAACTCTGCTGTCCTGCTGTCTCTCCCCCTCCCTGTAACTCTGCTGTCCTGCTGTCTCTCCCCCTCCCTGTAACTCTGCTGTCCTGCTGTCTCTCCCCCTCCCTGTAACTCTGCTGTCCTGCTGTCTCTCCCCCTGTCTGTAACTCTGCTGTCCTGCGGTCTCTCCCCCTGTCTGTTACTCTACTGTCCTGCTGTCTCTCCCCCTGCCTGTAACTCTGCTGTCCTGCTGCTTTCTCTCCCTGCCTGTAACTCTGCTGTCCTGCTGCTGTCTCTGCCCCTGCTTGTAACTCTGCTGTCGTGCTGCTGTCTCTCCCCCTGCTTATAACTCTGCTGTCCTGCTGCTTTCTCTCACCCTGCCTGTAACTCTGCTGTCCTGCTGCTGTCTCTCCCCCTGCCTGTAACTCTGCTGTCCTGCTGCTGTCTCTCCCCCTGCCTGTAACTCTGCTGGCCCGCTGCTGTCTCTCCCCCTGCCTGTAACTCTGCTGTCCTGCTGCTTTCTCTCCCCCTGTCTGTAACTCTGCTGTCCTGCTGCTTTCTCTCCCCCTGCCTGTAACTCTGCTGTCCTGCTGCTGTCTCTCCCCCTGTCTGTAACTCTGCTGTCCTGCTGCTGTCTCTCCCCCTGTCTGTAACTCTGCTGTCCTGCTGCTGTCTCTCCCCCTGCCTGTAACTCTGCTGTCCTGCTGCTGTCTCTCCCCCTGCCTGTAACTCTGCTGTCCTGCTGCTTTCTCTCCCCCTGCCTGTAACTCTGCTGTCCTGCTGCTTTCTCTCCCCCTGCCTGTAACTCTGCTGTCCTGCTGCTTTCTCTCCCCCTGCCTGTATCTCTGCTGTCCTGCTGCCTTCTCTCCCCCTGCCTGTAACTCTGCTGTCCTGCTGCTTTCTCTCCCCCTGCCTGTAACTCTGCTGTCCTGCTGCTTTCTCTCCCCCTGCCTGTAACTCTGCTGTCCTGCTGCTTTCTCTCCCCCTGCCTGTAACTCTGCTGTCCTGCTGCTTTCTCTCCCCCTGCCTGTAACTCTGCTGTCCTGCTGCTGTCTCTCCCCCTGCCTGTAACTCTGCTGTCCTGCTGCTGTCTCTCCCCCTGCCTGTAACTCTTCTGTCCTGCTGCTTTTTCTCCCTGTCTGTAACTCTGCTGTCCTGCTGTCTCCTACCCTGTCTGTAACTCTGCTGTCCTGCTGCTTTTTCTCCCTGTCTGTAACTCTGCTGTTCTACTGCTTTTTCTTCCTGCCTGTAACTCTGCTGTCCTGCTGCTTTCTCTCCCCCCTGCCTGTAACTCTGCTGTCCTGCTGCTGTCTCTCCCCCTGCCTGTAACTCTGCTGTCCTGCTGTCTCTCCCCCTGCCTGTAACTCTGCTGTCCTGCTGCTGTCTCTCCCCCCTGCCTGTAACTGCTGTCCTGCTGCTGTCTCTCCCCCCTGCCTGTAACTCTGCTGTCCTGCTGCTGTCTCTCCCCCCTGCCTGTAACTCTGCTGTCCTGCTGTCTCTCCCCCTGTCTGTTACTCTACTGTCCTGCTGTCTCTCCCCCTGCCTGTAACTCTGCTGTCCTGCTGCTGTCTCTCCCCCTGTCTGTAACTCTGCTGTCCTGCTGCTCTCTCCCCCTGCCTGTAACTCTGCTGTCCTGCTGCTGTCTCTCCCCCTGCCTGTAACTCTGCTGTCCTTCTGTCTCTCCCCCTGTCTGTTACTCTGCAGTCCTGCTGTCTCTCCCCCTGCCTGTAACTCTGCTGTCCTGCTGCTGTCTCTCCCCCCTGCCTGTAACTCTGCTGTCCTGCTGCTGTCTCTCCCCCCTGCCTGTAACTCTGCTGTCCTGCTGTCTCTCCCCCTGCCTGTAACTCTGCTGTCCTGCTGCTGTCTCTCCCCCTGCCTGTAACTCTGCTGTCCTGCTGCTGTCTCTCCCCCCTGCCTGTAACTCTGCTGTCCTGCTGCTGTCTCTCCCCCTGCCTGTAACTCTGCTGTCCTGCTGCTTTCTCTCCCCCTGCCTGTAACTCTGCTGTCCTGCTGTCTCTCCCCCTGCCTGTAACTCTGCTGTCCTGCTGCTGTCTCTCCCCCCTGCCTGTAACTCTGCTGTCCTGCTGCTGTCTCTCCCCCTGCCTGTAACTCTGCTGTCCTGCTGTCTCTCCCCCTGTCTGTAACTCTGCTGTCCTGCTGCTTTCTCTCCCCCTCCCTGTAACTCTGCTGTCCTGCTGCTGTCTCTCCCCCTGCCTGTAACTCTGCTGTCCTGCTGCTGTCTCTCCCCCTGTCTGTAACTCTGCTGTCCTGCTGCTTTCTCTCCCCCTCCCTGTAACTCTGCTGTCCTGCTGCTGTCTCTCCCCCTGCCTGTAACTCTGCTGTCCTGCTGCTGTCTCTCCCCCTGTCTGTAACTCTGCTGTCCTGCTGCTGTCTCTCCCCCCTCCCTGTAACTCTGCTGTCCTGCTGTTTTCTCTCCCCCTGCCTGTAACTCTGCTGTCCTGCTGCTGTCTCTCCCCCCTCCCTGTAACTCTGCTGTCCTGCTGCTTTCTCTCCCCCTGCCTGTAACTCTGCTGTCCTGCTGCTGTCTCTCCCCCCTCCCTGTAACTCTGCTGTCCTGCTGCTTTCTCTCCCCCTGCCTGTAACTCTGCTGTCCTGCTGCTGTCTCTCCCCCCTCCCTGTAACTCTGCTGTCCTGCTGTTTTCTCTCCCCCTGCCTGTAACTCTGCTGTCCTGCTGCTTTCTCTCCCCCTGCCTGTAACTCTGCTGTCCTGCTGCTTTCTCTCCCCCTGCCTGTAACTCTGCTGTCCTGCTGTTTTCTCTCCCCCTGCCTGTAACTCTGCTGGCCTGCTGCTGTCTCTCCCCCTGCCTGTAACTCTGCTGTCCTGCTGTGTTCTCTCCCCCTGCCTGTAACTCTGCTGTCCTGCTGCTGTCTCTCCCCCTGTCTGTAACTCTGCTGTCCTGCTGTCTCTCCCCCTGTCTGTAACTCTGCTGTCCTGCTGCTGTCTCTGTCCTGTCGGAACCTAAGGTGTGGGATATGCTGGTGTTTGTGTGTGTAGTGTTTGTCCTGTAATGCTCACGGATGAATGATGCATTGCTCTCCCTTCTTCCTGTGTGTGTCTGCAGGAAGTGCCTTACTCAGCGCTATTTTCCTGGCCTTGGCGACGTACCAGTCCATCTATCCTCTGACACTCTGTGTGCCAGCCATGCTGTTCCTGATGCAGGTACCTCATTCGGTGTAATTGAATTGAGTTTGCATAAAGTCTTTGACCGAAGACTGTCATTAAAATGATGTAAACCAGGTACCCAACTTTATCCCGACAGGGCTGGTGTGGGCGCAGACTGTCATTGTAACCAATCAGTTAGACACTTTTATGGCGCCAGTCGAGTTCCTTCGCAATGACTCCAGAGGTCGACTAGTGGACTCGGGTCTGTAACTGCACTGCTGAATGGAAGCCTGCACCCTCACCAGCCCTTCCTGGACTAAAGCGATTACCTCTGCTTTATACTTAAACCAGGCCTAAACCACTAAATGGAGATAACATGATATAGAACTGACTTCTGGGGGGGGAAACTCCCAAATTGTTAGAAATCTCACCTTGAACCAAGTGATAGAAGAACCTGCAATAAGTCAGCTGCCTGAAGATGTAAACGAAGAATGGACATGAATGTTAAAAGAAATTTGTTACTTTAGAATGCGTGGGATTGAGCCACCTGTTTGCCCCAGAGGGTCCTGCTCATGGGGCTGTAAAGAGGCTGTGTATCCCTGTAATTGTGACTTATATCTCTCCACAGAGCTGTATATCCTGTAAATATGCCTTGTATCTCTCCACAGAGCTGTATATCCTGTAAATATGCCTTGTATCTCTCCACAGAGCTGTATATCCCTGTAAATGAGCCTTATATCTCTCCACAGAGCTGTATATCCCTGTAAAAGTGCCTTATATAAGTATTTATAAGTATATAGTATATAAATAAGTATTTGTACACTACTGTACTTCATGGAGCCGGTTACGGATGGCCTGGGCACAAGCATGGTTTCCAGTTGCTTCCTCCACTTTGGTGGCAAGACTGGAGGCCGAGGACTGTCTCTCCCTCTGTACCAGCAGGGAGATGTACCAGTCAGTGCGCTGGCTGGTCTTCCTGGGACGTCCTTTCCTGGCTGCATTGGCTATGCGTTCAGACTGTTTCTACTTCTTGATGATGTACTGCACGGTCGTGATGTAATGATAGCCAAGTTCCAATTTTTCTGGTGCTTTGGACTTCTTTATGTAGCTGAATGATTTGCTCCCGCATTCGACGGGGTATCTAGCCTGTCTTAGCCATATATCACAGGAATACATTATGGGCATGGTCAGGCCATTTACATAGGCCAGTCTGTGTACAGAGGGAGTGTCCAGTATGGTCACGCTTGACCAAATCAGACCAAGTGAGTCAACCATGTCCTGTAAACATCTTGAGTCAATTTTAGGTGAGTATTATAAGTGTTGTGACTCACTAATGGAACTGTACAGATACTTATTGGGTCAGATAATTGCCTTTCTGACCAAATATGCCATTTTGACAATAAATATTTGTTTAAAACATATTAATTATCAAATATTTTAATCACTTTTACACACAATAGCAAGCATTTAGCCGAATATACAAAAGCTGTTATGTAGTCGAATTTTCAAGTAGTGTACAAATACTTATTGGGGTCACTGTACATCTCTCCACAGAGCTGTACATCCCTGTAAATATGCCTTGTATCTCTTTTCAGAGGCTGTGTATGGTTGTACTTGTGCCTTATATCTCTCCACAGAGGCTGTATATCCCTGTAAATGTGCCTTTTATCTCTCCACAGAGGCTGTAGATCCCTGTAAATATGCCTTCTATCTCTCAACAGAGCTGTATATCCCTGTAAATATGCCTTATATCTCTCCACAGAGCTGTATATCCCTGTAAATATGCCTTGTATCTCTTTACAGAGGCTGTGTATGCTTGTAATTGTGCCTTATATCTCTCCACAGAGCTGTATATCCCTGTAAATATGCCTTATATCTCTCCACAGAGCTGTATATCCCTGTAAATATGCCTTATATCTCTTCACAGAGCTGTAAATCACTGTAATTGTGTCTTATATCTCTCTACAGAGCTGTATATCCCTGTAAATTTGCCTTGTATCTCTTTTCAGAGGCTGTGTATCCCTGTAAATATGCCTTGAATCTCTCGACAGAGCTGTGTATCCCTGTAATGAGCCTTATTTCTCTCCACAGAGCTGTATATCCCTGTAAATGTGCCTTATCTCTCCTCAGAGGCTGTATATCCCTGTAAATATGCCTTATATCTCTCTACAGAGCTGTATATCCCTGTAAATGTGCCTTATATATCTCCACAGAGGCTGTATATCCCGATAAACTTGCGGAGGCCCAGTTTCTGGGTCTTCACCCTGCAGTATGCCTTCATGTTCCTGGGCAGTTTTTTCGTCATCGTCTGCCTGTCCTTCTTCTTGCTCAGCTCCTGGGACTTCATCCCCTCGGTGTACGGCTTCATGTGAGTGAGACGCCCTGCCCGCCTGCTTTATTGTTGCGAGTTGATATTTATATTGGAGACTCTTGTTAGCCATGTGGCAGTAATCACTGGAGCCTGGTTTCATCAGAACTGGTTTCTTGGGCACTGATGTACTGTGGTCCTTAGTACTGACATGAAGATCCCTCTTTAGTCTTGGTCTGGACTTAATCTGCATTCTTAAAACCAGCCCTTAGTTTTGAATACTCTGAATACATAACGCTAGCTGGGCATGCTTGAGAATTCAGTGATTACTGGCTGTACCGTCTTTGTATTTAATAAATTTAAAACTAATTAATCATGCTGTAATGTCATTTGCTGTCAGTTTTAGCATTTACTGACACCTGCAGGTTGTCTCATTGATTATTCTTTTAAGCCACTTGACATAATGAGTTGCACAGATGCAGCTGCCGGATAGCTCACTCGGTAAAGCATTGCGTTGCGAAGCAGAAGTGACTGTCACGTTGTGGGTTTGTGGCCTCGCTTTGTACCAGCCGGCAGTGGTCGGGGTCGGCAGCTTTTTCAGAGTAGAGCACAATTGGCTATTGCAAATTGGAAAGGGACTGTCGGGAAGGGAATATCATAGTTGCCTTGTTCGTTGCTCAAACGCCTCCTATTGGCCAGACGGGCGCTCGTCAGGAAGATTCTAAGCCTGTTCATGTCCCGGTATCCTCCGCCCTCGCTCTGAACTTGCGAAGATTCAACCAATGAGTGTAAAAATGCTGTGGCTGACAGGCACGTGCTTCGGAGGAAAGCCGCTAACTGTGTACACTCTCCTGAATTGGCAGCAAGGGGTTACAAACGAGCAAGCTTTGTACATAGTTCCCCAGTTGGGCATTCCAGATTCGATGGGATTTAAGATGCCAAATTAAAAAAAAAAAATGAATTGCACAGATGTGTATGCGTGCTTTTGTGCGTGCCTTTGTGTCTGTGTGAGAATTTTCATCTGAAATATTTGTATTTTTAGTTCTGATGGAATTTTTTAAAAAAATTTGGTGAGTGTGTATTTAATGCTGTGTTCACCAATGAACCAAAACATTAATACCACTTACAGATGAAGCAAATAATGTTGGTTTTGTTGTCACAAAGGCTCATGTCTAGCTTTCTAGACAGACCTCAGCCGGTTATCAAACATTGGGTTATTGTAGTTGACAGGTTGGATGTGGTAGTTATGGGACTCAAGCAACTTTGAAAAGGGTGAAATCATAATGACCAGACTAGTGGGTGAGGGCATCTCTGATGCTGCCAAGCTTCTAGGGCGCTTCTATCTGCTGGCAGTGGTCCACCGAAAGAGCATCGGAACTGGACCTTGGAGCATTTGAGGGCTGCCTGTCAGGTCCGTTGGGTCGAGTTTTCTTTTACATGTGCATCGGCCGAGTACATGCAATGTTTCCCCATTTGTACACCATTCACCTGGGGAAGAGATGTCACCAGGATGCGCTGAGGGAAGAAGACAAGCTGGTGTGGCGTGGGGGGGGGGGTGATGCTCAAGGAAATGTTTCGCCAGGGGTCCAGGAATTCAAGTTGACATTAGTTTCACAAAGCTTTTTGAGGGCAACCCTCACAGTATTACGCAGATGGTTTTCCTGTTGTGACCAGTCTGTGTCTGTGTCTGTGTCTGTGTCTGTGTCTGTGTCTGTGTCTGTGTCTGTGTCTGTGTCTGTGTCTGTGTCTGTGTCTATACGAGCGCGCATGTATGTATGTGTGTGTGTGTGTGTGTGTGTTTGTGCGTTTGTGCATGTGCGCGCACGTGTGACTGTGTATTCTTGGCAGTAGTGTGAGTTTGTTTTGGCAGTCTGTGATTGCATGCATTGATTGCACCAATTTCTGCTCTGTGAATGCACGCGTATACATGCAAATGTGTGTTACCCTGTATGTCTGTGCGTGCGTGTGTACAATCATGTGTCTCTCTGTGTTTATGTGGGTCTTTTTGTATTTGTGTGTGTCTGTTTGCATTTTTATGCATGTGTTTGTAACTCTGTACATGTTTCTAAATAACACTGGTATTATGTGTGTTTGTTACCCCGTATATGTGTGTGTAGCCTGTCGGTGCCGGACCTCACCCCCAACATTGGCTTGTTTTGGTACTTCTTTGCTGAGATGTTTGAGCACTTCCGCCTATTCTTCATCTGCGTCTTCCAGATCAACGTTTTCTTCTACACCATCCCACTGTCCGTCAAACTCAAGTAAGTGCAAGTCCTTTGATCATGACTGTGATAAAGCCATTCTGGACCTTTTTTTTCTGTGTTTTTGGAGTAGCTTTTGCGTATTAAAACAATTGACTTTGGACATTGAGGAGAACGCTGTTCTCTTTGTCCATGTTTAAGCCAGAAAATTAACGGCAGTAAGTCAGAATCATTTCTCAGTGATTCCAGGGTTCTGTTTTGGGGCTTCATTTATAAACCATGATAATGATCAAGACAGACGTCTGCATCAATTTCACTGGCTGATTTGGGATTTATACAAACTAACTGAATTAAAAAATTGTTGAATCGATAGGCTTGTGCACTTTTGCAAGATTTTAAGTTGATTTTGATTCGCAATGTAAGCCCTGCATGTAATTTCATGTGCCCATGGTTATGGAAATCAGAATATTTTTAGCCATTCAACACTTCTATTTTGTCATGTGTGCTACATTTTTGTTTTGACTCTATGCAAATTTTTATAATTGAGACCCCTGAATGGCAGTATTTTTGAATAGCAAATTGAGTTGGCAAGAAGGAATTTAACATGTAAATACACTGCCCGACCAAAAAAAAAGTCGCAGACTCAAATATTTACTTGGAACCCCTGTAGGTTTGATTATAGTGCATATTCGTCTTGCCATTGTTTTGACAACTATATGCAATGCCAGAACATTTATTTTCGATCAGAAATGCCATAATTTTTGGCTGAGATCTTGTCTTCTCGACATAGTGGTTGAACCACTCGGTGGTCTTTCTTGAGCACATCCCAGTATCTTTTAATGTGTTTAAGGTCAGGAATTTGTGGTGGCAAATTTGTTTGCGAAAATGATTCCTCATACTTATTTTTGTCTTTCATGGTTTTCTTTGCTAAATACAGGCCAATAACTTGCCCGTTCTGAAATTATGTAACATCTTTTCTACCATCAAAGGATGTGTCTTCCGACATGATTTTTTAAGAAATAACTAGCGACGTGCTTCATCATTCAGGGTTAAAATGATTTTTGCCAGCTGAAACATATTAATAACCGCAATAATTATCCAATTATAGAATTTTTTTCAGTAATTTCCAAACGGTGACTTTTTTTTTGGCCGGGCAGTGTAATTGATTTGTTTCAATACCAGGAAGAATGGCACTGGAGATGACCTTGAAGTGCATCAATCAAGTGTTTTACTTCTCCCTGAATTGTTTTCCATATTCAAACTGGTCCGTAGAAAAATTTAAAGTTGAACAAGTTTCCTGAGGGGAGCTGGTGATATGATGTGAATATTGCTTGTGCTGCTGATTTAGGTCTGTCTGTCTGTGCATTCTCACACAGGGAGCATCCAGTGTTTCTCATATTCATGCAGATTGCCATCATCTCCATCTTTAAGTCCTACCCAACAGTCGGAGACATCGCCCTCTACATGGCCTTCCTGCCTCTCTGGAGCCATCTGTACAGATGTGAGTCACTGCTGGCGGGAGCACCACTCCCTCACACACTCCCCTCGCACGCTCCCTCACACGTGTGCGCACACACACGCACACGCGGATGCACGCATATATATGCAAGTGCGCGAGCACTGACATGCACTCACTGGCGTACGCACATGTAAGAACTCTAATACACTTACACCCTCACAGATATACGCAGGCACGCACTCCTATCCAGTCTCGGGGGGCGCTAAATATGAAGCTTAATATGAAGCTTAATATGAAGCCGTTCATGCTCTTCACAACAAATCCTTGGACAGATAATCAGCAAGGATTAAACAGATGCACTCCTTACACATTCTTCTTCATCATTTGCTTGAGAACTAGTGGCCTGAAATCAAGTCCATCCGGCTCATGTTTTGGCCTGCTCAGGGTCCAAGTTTCAAATGTGTCTCTCTTCTGTGTCTCTCCAGCCTTTCCTAATCTTAACCATTAGCAATACATGCCTAACCCGAACCCTTACCTTAACCGATCCCTAATTCTAATCTTACCCCTAACCTTAACTAATAACTCACAATTTGCCTTTGTAGTTGTGCGGACATTTGAAAATGTCTTCACTTCCCAAAAAAGTCCCCGCTATGTTGGAAAAAAAAAATTTCTCTTTCAGACTTTGTAGCATTTACAAGAACACGCACACACACTCTTTTACTAATGCACACACATACACATAGGCACTCACATTTTCACACATACGCATACTTGCACAGGTACTCGCATTTGCGCACGCAGGTTCTAATTACAGCATTGTATAGATGTGTTTGGCTGTAAGTTTAAAGCCCCTGTGTCTTGGAAATGCACTTGATTGTGTACTACTGAAATGTAGAATAATAGCTTTGAAAATATGAAGTCATTTATCACTGCCAATGCTTTGGCTCACCCCTAAGTAGATGGCCTCCCAACTTCAGATGCCAGTGCGAATTTGATCAAGTTATTGCATCAGAACTGGATAGCCAAGAGTCATTGAGCTAAAAATTTGTATAACCCCACCCCCCCAGTTGACCCATTGCGAGACGAGTGAGAAGCGGCAGACCGTAGCCATTTTGATGAAAACTGGCCTGGAAAGATTTATGCCTTACTTCTGGCTGCAGAGCATCATACCTATCACTGCAAGAGAGAAAAATGTCACGGATTATTGGATGGATTTTATTTTTTGTCTCAATCTGTTCTGAGTCGGTCTCTGCGGGCCTGTGCAGCACATTTCACACCAGAGTGTAAACAGAGTCGGGGGCTATACAGTGCCGGAGTAGTGTTAAATCAATATTGAAGAAAGGATCCTCTCCAACAAAACAATGTGAAAGAATGCATTTTAATAACAGATTTAGATCATTTGGTTTTTGAAACTGTTTGCTGGCTATGGCACCGCGAGCTAGCTGTGTGCATATGGCTTGCTACCAATGTGTGCTTAGTGACATAGCCCGTTATAACGTTCATTCGTTTGCGACTTGGGTATCTAGCTAGTGCTGTAACTGTAATGTAACTAGCTGTCGAACCATTACTATCTAAAATGTTACATGATGAAATAAAAATGTACTCAACTTATATGATTCTGAAACATCCTGCCTGTTCTGTTCTTTAATTTTGTTTTTGGTCCTCTTAACCTGAATGATCTGAATCTGATTCGGGCTCAAACCAGTAAGGTCTTATTGATCCTGCAGCTATGCTCGCCTGAGAAAGTTGGTGAGGTCAAATTAGGACGCTGAACACAGGTGTTTTGAATTCTTGCTATCAGTTGTGATTATTCTCTTGCATAATAAATGGTCTGTTTTTGAGACCGTGTGTCCACGGTTTCACTAATTGAGAACCTACTGCACAAACAGTGCAGATATAACTACAAGTGTTAAAATATGGGACCTTCAATGTTTTCCGCAGTTCTGAGGAACATCTTCCTGGTCTCCTGCGTACTGCTGGCTTGCTCCGCCCTGTTTCCTGTCCTCTGGCATTTGTGGATCTACTCTGGTAGTGCTAACTCCAACTTCTACTATGCCATCACGCTCCTGTTTAACGTTGGTCAGGTAAGTTCCATTAATACTTTCATTCTGGGCAGCGTCACATCGAAGTTCCACTACACCATCACTCACTTTCTTGTCAGATGAGCATCCGGTTAATTCAGTGTGCGGTTAGATGAACATGTTGTTATTTCAGTGTCCGGTTAGATGAGCTTATCATTTCAGTGTTTGGTTAGATGAGCGTGTGGTTATTTCATTGTGCGTTTAGATGAGCATGGTTATTTCAGTGTGCAGTTAGATGAACGCATGGTTATTTTAGTGTGCAGTTTGATTAGTGTGTGGTTATTTCAGCGTGTGGTTAGATGATCGCATGATTATTTCAGTGTGTGTTTAGATGATCGCATGGTTATTTCAGTGTGTGGTTAGATGAGCGTGTGGTTATTTCATTGTGTGGTAAGATGAGCGCATGGTTATTTCAGTGTGTGGTTAGATGAGCGTGTGGTTATTTCATTGTGCGGTTAGGTGAGCGTGCGGTTACTTCAGTGTGCATTTAGATGAACGCATGGTTATTTCAGTGTGCAGTTTGATTAGTGTGTGGTTATTTCAGTGTGCGGTTAGATGATTGCATGATTATTTCAGTGTGTGGTCAGATGAGCGTGTGGTTATTTCAGTGTGTGGTTAGATGAGTGTATGGTTATTTCAGTGTGTGGTTAGATGAGCGTGTGGTTATTTCAGTGTGTGGTTAGATGAGCGTGTGGTTATTTCAGTGTGTGGTTAGATGAGCGTGTGGTTATTTCAGTGTGTGGTTAGATGAGCGTGTGGTTATTTCAGTGTGTGGTTAGATGAGCGTGTGGTTACTTCTGTGTGCGGTTAGATGAGCGTGTGGTTACTTCTGTGTGCGGTTAGATGAGCGCATGGTTATTTCAGTGCGTGGTTAGGTGAGCGTGTGGTTATTTCAGTGCGTGGTTAGATGAGCGTGTGGTTATTCAGTGTGCGGTTAGATGAGATGAGCGTGCGGTTACTTCAGTATGCAGTTAGATGAGCATGCGTTCACTTCAGTGTTCACTTAGATGAGTCTGTGGTTATTTCAGTGTGTGGTTAGATGAGTCTGTGGTTATTTCAGTGTGTGGTTAGATGAGCGTGTGGTTATTTCAGTGTGTGGTTAGATGAGCGTGTGGTTACTTCTGTGTGCGGTTAGATGAGCGCATGGTTATTTCAGTGCGTGGTTAGGTGAGCGTGTGGTTATTTCAGTGCGTGGTTAGATGAGCGTGTGGTTATTCAGTGTGCGGTTAGATGAGCGCATGGTTATTTCAGTGCGTGGTTAGGTGAGCGTGTGGTTATTTCAGTGCGTGGTTAGATGAGCGTGTGGTTATTCAGTGTGCGGTTAGATGAGATGAGCGTGCGGTTACTTCAGTATGCAGTTAGATGAGCATGCGTTCACTTCAGTGTTCACTTAGATGAGTCTGTGGTTATTTCAGTGTGTGGTTAGATGAGCGTGTGGTTATTTCAGTGTGTGGTTAGATGAGCGTGTGGTTACTTCTGTGTGCGGTTAGATGAGCGCATGGTTATTTCAGTGTGTGGTTAGGTGAGCGTGTGGTTATTTCAGTGCGTGGTTAGATGAGCGTGTGGTTATTCAGTGTGCGGTTAGATGAGATGAGCGTGCGGTTACTTCAGTATGCAGTTAGATGAGCATGCGTTCACTTCAGTGTTCACTTAGATGACTCTGTGGTTATTTCAGTGTGCGGTTACATGAGCTTATGGTTATTTCAGTGTGCGGTTAGATGAGCGCTCGGTTATTTCAGTGTGTGGTAAGATGAGCGTGTTGTTATTTCAGTGTGCGGTTAGATGAGCACGTGGTTATTTTAGTGTGTGGTTAGGTGAGCGTGCGATTACTTCAATGTTCAGTTAGATGAGTGTGTGATTACTTCAGTGTTCAGTTAGATGAGTGTGTGGTTACTTCAGTGTTCAGTTAGATGAGTGTCTGGTTTCTTCAGTGTTCAGTTAGATGAGTGTCTGGTTACTTCAGTGTTCAGTTAGATGAGTGTCTGGATACTTCAGTGTTCAGTTAGATGAGTGTCTGGTTACTTCAGAGTGCAGTATTTCACACAATCAAAACAGGAGGTGATGTAATGACCCAGATGCGCACACAGCTATTTGTCGCATTTTATTTGCCTGCACGTACGCACTGGCTAATAGATTTTCTGAAAAGCTGTGCTCCTAGCTTTCGTGATATTTTTTCAGTTATAGTGTTATCCCGATGCCAAAAATTTTCTTTCGATTCGGCTTTTGGTTTTACTTTAAACAACGATATTCTTTGCGAGACAAAGTAAAGGGAATGCGAATTCAAACTAGGCTCTGCATACTAACATTCAGTACCAATAGGAAGTATTGATGGCATGAAGACGCAACGTAAATCACATTGATCTCTGTGATTGGTCCGTAGTTATTTTTATATGACCGGGAATGGAATGACTGGGGATTGCTGAGTGGTATAAAAGATCGCAATTTCTGCCTTGTTAAGGGTAACTTGGCATTATTTTGATAAACTGGGGAAAATGGACAATGCTACTGAGAGTGGGTATTGCAGAGATGCAAAGTCTCACGCATTAGGCGTAGGTCTCACACATTTTTTAGGCTTATTCACCGTAGTCCGCAATTATTCAATGAATGCTTAATGAAATTCTGGCGCGGAATTAAAATCCTTGTGCACTGAAGTTTCCGTTTCACTTGCATAAAGGTGCACCTCATCACAAGTAACATGGAAAGCGATTATGACTGCGGACTTCCCGTGCTTCTCTTTACTCAGGGATTGGAACAATGCATGTGTTTCATGATCGTTTCAATTGATTTAATGAAATAAGACCATTTGAAACATTTTTATGCAATTCCATTGCTTTCAATCCCTCATTAAAGACTAGCCTGAGAATTCCTGAGTCATGATCGATTTCCGTGTCCTTGTGGGGAAATCCACCATAATGCACGTGAAACTGATTAACTTGATGCACAATGACTTCAATTCCGTGAGTGAATTTCTTCAGTGCGCGTTGATTGAATAATTTCTGATTACGGCACAGGAGTGTGAATGCCAACTAAGAGGAGAGACTAAGGTGTGAGACTTGGAATCTGTGGTATTGCATTTTCAACGACAGAGAACCCAGCAAACAAAATGACGTCCCCAGGACGTCCTCTGAAGGCCTTAAGACCTGCTAATCAGACCCCTGGTTAAGGCTGCACAGTCTTGACCCGCCAGAGAACTTGTGAGTCATGCATCTTTAATGACCAGCGACGCCTCCTCTGGAACAACTGACTCAGGGCTGGGGCTGTGTGTTGCGGTGTTGGGTTTCCCTCACTCCCACACCTGAGCCGGGCGCAGCCTCACATGACGAGGCTATCAGACAGACGCCCTGTCCTTTGCATTGTATCACTTTTCTTTAAAAAAAAAAATAATAAACTGAAGTGACTTTGAGAGCGAAGCTTGGGGCCAGGCGAGTGGCATCTGTCCCTCTTTCGTCGATGGGCGGAGCTCAGAAGGGCTTTAGCTCCTGAGTAGTTAGTGTAGGGTGGGTGCGCTGTATTACATTCACACAACTCAGTAAGAAATGGTCCATTCTATCTGTTAACATGATCGGTCTTAGCTGCCTGGTTAGCTCACTCGGTTAAGGTGCTGCAATTGCGGTGCAGTAGTGGCTACTATGGTGCGGGTTCGGTCCCCGGTCATACCAACCAGCAGTGGTCAGCAGCTTTTTCAGAACAGTGCGCGATTGGCTAAAGCGCTGTAGGGATGCAAATTGGGATTGGACTGCTGGGAAGGGAAATTAAAAATGGTTGCCTTGTTCATTGCTCAAGCGCCGCCTGTTGGCCAGCCGGGCGCTCGTCAGTGAGATTCTGAGCATGCTCATGTTCGGGTATCCTCTGCCCTCGTTCTGAACTTGCGACAGTTTCGACCAATGAGTGTAAAGATGCAGGGGCTGACAGTCACGTGCTTCGGAGGAGGGCCACGAACTGTCTCTCTCCTGAGCTGGCAATAAGGGGTTGCATAAGAGCAAGCCTTGTACATGGTTCTCGGTTTGGGCATTCCAGATTCGGGAGGGATTGGAGATGGCAAATTTATTAAAAAAAAAAAAAAAAAAAACATGACCGGTCTCAAAGTCCAGCTCAAAAGTAAAAGTGAAAAAAAAGGAAAACTTCAAACTTCTAGCAAAAATGCAGGTGATTTTTGTTACATTTTTATTTAATCAGGATCATCTTTGAAGTTTGCATTTGTGTGCAATCCTCTTAAGTTTGTTTGTTTTTTTTACTATGAAGTTTGTTTTCATTGGTCTGTGGTTGGAAGAGAATGTAGCATACCCACCTTTTCTCTGTGCCCTTGCACCGTTTGTAAAGGAGGCCCCTGGTATGTGTTTTTAATAGAGAAAATTTTCTGCCGAAAAAGGCAAAAAAAAAAAAATGCCTTTTCGGTTTTCGGCCGAAAGACTTTTAACACGGAAAAAATACGGCCGAAACGGAATGTTGTGATGACGCAAGCGAAAACTGTGGCCAGCACGCGCCTGTCTGTATGTTTTAAATCGGGGGACGCGCACCACCGTCACCACGTTATGCCACTAAAGTCTGCGAGTGCTGAATTGCAATTTCTGTTTGACACTGTCCTGATGCATAGGAAAGCAGCTGGTGTTGAGTCCGATTCGGTTGCACATTAAATACGTACAACATAAATACGCAAAGCAATGATATCCGTAAAAGGCATAGAGTATTCATAGACAATGGCAATGTATTCTCAAGGCATTTGTGTACCATCAGTATTCCATAATGTAACTACAACCCCTGGAAAAATTTGGAATCACCACACACGGAGGAAGTTAATTTACCTTTTTTCATTCATAACGAAGAAGCAAATAACACACATGATAAAACAATTATTGTTTATTAGCTTGACATGCAGGCGTCATTTAACGTTTCACTTTGAAAGTGAAGGCAAAACACGTGGCAAACGCGCAACTTGCAGGAGATGGCAAAGGATTAGAAAGTATCGCTTTACGATGCGTCATCTCATCTGTGATACCTTTCCCTTTCCTAAGAACAAAATGCTTCATCAGCACCCGTCAAATTATTCTCGGCGCAATTTTCGTAGAATGGGGGCAGCATAATAACTTTCTCAAGGGGAATTGGGGAAACAGAATTGGACAGGACGCCGTTGCTTCTAATTTCGCTACAAACAGGACAGTCAGTTATAGGCCTGTAGGTTATTCATGAGTGGGGCCAAGTTAAACATTTTAATTATTATTTTATTTTATTTTATATTGTGCTTTGTTGGAATGTCAGTGCTTAATAAATATTTTCATAATTTTATGATAGATTTATTTTTTGAAGCGTGAGTGTTAATCTGTGCCATTGCAATGCCTTGACTTTAGTTAGGTAAGTACACAGGCATAGCCATAAATGCAATGGTACTAAAAATTGGCATAATTTCTTTCGGTGTTTCGGTTTTCGGCCAAGTGTTTCTCATTTTCGGTTTTCGATTTCGGCTAAAAATTTTCATTTCGGTTCATCCCTAGTTTTTAACGCTGTGCTGTGTCCAGGGATGTCTGACTCCGCCCCCTCTCCTCCCCTCGCAGATCCTGCTGGTGTCAGATTACTTCTACGCCTACCTGCGGAGGGAGCACCATCTGGCGCACGGCCTCTACCTGAAACACAAGGACGGCAGCGAAGCCACGCTGGTGCTCAAGTAGAGCTGGGCGTGGCTGTGGCGGGGATCTGGGCAGGGCTTGATGATGGCCACCACCTTGGACTCCTGGGGGCCTTCATTCTAAGATGAGTATTTTTGGCTTTGTTTGGTGGCGCCGTTCGTCGCAGATCGGAACTTTGGAATTCTGTGTGTTCACCTGACGGAAGCTGTGACATTTTGGTCAGGAAGCACCGGATGACCAATACCTTCATAAAAATGGCTGGGGGATTAAGGGATTTGTAGTTTCTATTCTTTGTTTTTCCCCCGTGGATTTTTCAGTTTAATTCATTAAAGGCCTGTTGGCTCGCTCTCTTTCTCTTGGTCTTTCTTCCCCCATCTTTCTCTCAAAAATATGAGCAGGCCAGCCATTTTTTCCCTGCTTGTTTGAACAGTCCTGCACTTCCAGGTTTTTCCTGTAGAAGGCAGCACGTGAATGTCTGTAGTAGTTATTCCGCGTGGACCTTGAAATGAGTGAAAAAGCAGATCAGGTGAGACTGTAGAGAAGGGAAGGGGAAAAACTGGCAGAAATATTTGCATTTTAGTCTTTTGAAGGAGGAGGCCTGGCTGATTTATATCAGTCCACCATAAACTTGTATTTCATGCCTCTCAGAATGGGTTTTCCTGTAAACACATCTCAGCTCATCTTTCATCACTATATTTGGTCGTCCCTCGTGTTGATTGACTGGAATGTTTATTGTGCATCTTATTTTTCAAAGATTGACTAGAATGTTTATTGTGCATCTTATTTTTCAAACGACTTTGTAAAAGCTGCTCACCCTGCACTAACCTTTGCTTAAAACCATTCAGGGGCCTCGTTTGTTGATCCATGTGAAGTTCATCCGGCCCGTCACTGAAATATGAGAAAGATTCTTTGTGGTTGTGGTTGTCTAGGGGGAAATTTGTTCAAGAATTCCTTCCTCATCCTTTTCAAAACGTTGTCACTCGATCTTGATTTTTGCATGATGTCGGCTTGCTGGCGCAGATTGGGTGTTCGGGTGTGGTTTAATATTAACCCTTGGAGCGCGACACACAAACAGTGTAGCTCAATGATGTAAGATATCAAATTGTAAGCTGTTGAAAACCTATCATGTGGCGACTTGATTAAATGAGCTCCCCTTTTAAACAAGTCGCCACATGATAGGTTTTCAACAGCATGCAATTTGATATCTTACATCACTTGGCTACACAACAGCAAGTTAATTTAATTTATCATTTTTTGAATATTTATTTCGGCGCTTTAAGGGGTTGTTTTTCTCAGCTTTTACTTTGTCTGCCATGGTGTTCTTTCTCTGGCCTCCCTCGTCACATGATCTCCCGAGGGCCCCTCGCCCTTCAAAATGGCCACCGGCATGTCCCTGACACCCAGGGTTGGGTTGCCAAAATGGACAGGTTGCATGGATGTCTTGGCTTCAAGTACCTGCGGCAAGGTCTTTTGGGAAGAAGTGTGCTTACAGTTACTGAGCGTAAATAGGGCCTAGCAGCAGCTGATTGGATCTCCTTTGCTCCCATTTGGGCTGTTGTATGATGCATTGTTTTTAGCTGGCTTGTTTAAGCCTGAATGTTCACATGTCACCATGTCTGTGATGTTTAGGAAACAAGTATACCTTTACATTTTTAGAGCTTTTGGTTTTGTTAGTCGGTTCATTTGTGTGGAAGCGGAGAGATTTTTTTCTTTCTATCTTTCTTTTTGGATGTGGATGGATTCTGAAGTTAAGGATGGAAATGGGCTGGATTAACAGGATGTAGTGAAGTTTGTGATCATAACATTCTGCCTCCCAGTCCTTTTGCCTTTTCATATCAAAAAGGACTTTTTGCACTTATTATTATATATGTTTAATAATACAATGGGGAAAGTGCTTGGACGTGTTGTGTTTTTTTTTTTTTTTTCTCTGTGTGTAAGTAGAACAGTGTTTCTGTGCGCACCTGTGAACCTTCTGTGATCCTTGCAGGATAATGCGAGTTGGTGCAAGTGCTTCTAACATGCCGTGGAGGCATCCAGAACAGAGTGCTTGTGTAATGGTAATGTGAAACTCCGCCTGTTCGCATTGACTGACAGAGGCATTAATTATTAGTGAAGGTACTGGACTCCATCCAGTCCCTTATCCCTTACATGCTGTTTGTTTGATGTAACCACGAACACGCCATCCCTTAATCACATTACCTCTCACTGTGTGGGAGCAGGTCGTTTACCGCTGTGACAATAAGTATCGAAACGAGTTTTGCGCGTCTAGGTGTGGATACTCATCTCTTTGGAAACTTCTACGGGAGTTTTGCTATTATTCTGGCATGTAAATGGGAGATTTGCCTTCTGTGCAGTGTGTTGTTGTGCGGTGTTCAGAAACAAAATGGCCTCTATGGTCATCATTCCTGTGGGTGGTGAACTTGGTAAAGAGAGATGTGAATGTTTATTCCTTCCGGATCAATAAGACTCGATAACCTCTCCATCACTGAAAATACTGGCGCACATTACAGGCTGTAATGAAATCCACACAGAGAGCAATAAGTGTGAAGTATATACCAAAAATGAGTCATTACTCATCAGAGTATGGATTTACAATGGGAAAATTTCAATCGAATTTTACTGATTTTCCTTTGCTTGTATTGGCTAATTTTTTTACCCCCATGTTGTATATTTTTCACAGAGCAAGCTGTATACTTTCGTTGGCTGTTTGGCTTGTAAAAATGGTTATTAAAATGTAAAATCAAAATGATTCCGATGAGCGCACTGATAAGGGAATTTATTTTTCTTTAAACCCTTTTTTTTGTTTGGTTTTGTTTTGCTATATGAAGGGCTGAATACACGCTACACAAATGTTTCATTCATTCTCAATGATCGGAGGGCGACAGGCAGACTTCCCTAAGGTCCGCCTCGTGGAAACAGTCTTGTGAAAACTGCGGCACTCGTGTGCGATGTGTGCGTGCAGGCAAGTGGTGGGTTTCGCTAGAGTTCAGCTGCGGTGTCATCGTGGGGGGTGCAATATGTAGACAAAGCGACTCATACATGAGGCAAAGCCAGTTACAGATATTGGCTATTTATTTGTATGCTGGGAATATGACCCTTGACTCTGCTTTAAATGAGGTCATCATGGCTGCTAAAATCGTAGTGTCCCCCTGAGGCAAGCAACTTTATTTCAAGGCTCTATCAGCAGTGTCTCCCTGTTGCTATTTGTTTGTCACAATGTCCAGTCCCTCAAACAGCGGCCCATGTGATGATGCATGCTGTGTTTTAGCTGCCTAACTCGGTGGGAAGGAAGGAACTGTGGTACGCTTATGCTAACCTTAGCAGCATCACTCTGCCATGGTCCTTGCCCTCCAGTACCAACACTAGCACCTTTCTCTTGCATTATTCACTGTTTATTAAAGCCTTGTTTAATCTTTGACCTGCTTTGCAAGGCAGTCTGTAAGTATTTGGAAAGTGGCACAATGTTTGCTTTTTGGTGTTGTATTTCATGAAACTGGATCTGAAAGCTACATTTGGTGTTAAAGACTGTCTTTATTTATTTCTTCATCATGTATATCTTTCATGAGAACTGCATGGCGTGAACGAGTGATTCTATTTCCGCACAATGAGGTGTGTAAGCTCTGGATAGGAGGTTAGTCAGATTGTACCAGTTTGCAATGGTCGCTTGCATCAACTTCGATTTTGATTGGCTGACCTCTAAACAGATTGTATCACTGATTAAGTAAATGTCTTTTCCAAGGTTATCGATTGAAGCAATATGGTGTTCACCACACCAAAGCCTTCTCTGGAAGCAGTGGTTGAATACCGCTTTTTTTTTTTTGGATAAAAACTCATTTTCCATTAAATCACCGTGACATCATAGCTGATGCTTTATATTAAAAGAGCTATTAATACCTCCAACTTCATTGTATTAGATCATTAAAACCTGCTGAAAAAAGAAACAATGGAGACCATTACGGACAAATTACAATGACTTCCTCTAAGTACCATTTTAAACCAGCATCTTTTACCATCACAACCACTATAACTATTATAATAGTTTCCATCATGTAGTCTGTATTTGGACACAGTCCTTCAGGATTTGATGGTGTGTATTTGTTCCCATTACAGATTACCTGCTGTCATTAGATTTGCCACTAAAACCATTCTAATTCCCATTAAAATCAATCCAATTAAAATTGGATTTCTGTAATGGTCTCTTACATTTTTTTTTTTTCCCTTTCTTCTTCTTCTTTATTTTTGTCCAAAGTTTGCTTCAATAAGTATTTGTGCAAATAATGCAGAACATGACACTGTCTGATGATCAGAACCGTTTTATATGTTTTCTCCTCACTTGAGATGTTAAAATGTACATTGACCATCGAACATGTTTGGTCAAGATTTGCAACGTCTATCATCTGATTTGTTGTCACCCAGTTTTAATCACCAACGAACAGTAAATTCTGTTGTGTTTTTCAGTTTCCCACTGTCTTAACCAAATTCATACAGTTTGTCAAAATCAAAATGTTGCTTACCATTGTGAATGCATCTAACTTTATGTAATAACTTAAATTTGTAATTATTTGTTCTTGTCCCTACTCCTTTGAGAACTGTGAGCCTTTCAAAACTGGCACCAGACAGGTGGTTTTTAAGTCATTTGTAATTTACTTTGATATATTTAAATAAAATGTAAAAAACTTTCCTGTGCTTTTTGGACTCATTCCGTGCATCTACTTTGATGTTCCAACAGTTTTCTTGAAGGGGTGGAATTCTGTTAAAGGGGACCTAACATGCTGATCCTTCTTTTAATACATATTAGTAGTGTTATAATGTTGGTTGTCCACGCTCAGCTTCTGAACTTTCTAAACATAAGATACAGGGATTTTGCCGTAATCCAAGAACGTGATTTCGTGAGCGTGATTTCTTCTCTGAACAGCTCCTCCCGAGATCTTCATGAGATCTGGGTAAAATCTGACGTCAGCTTGAGCCGTCCAATTAGTACAGACATAGCCAGAGCCAACCAGTGCGCTGGACCTGCCCACACCAGAAACTATTCAAGCAGGCACTGACAAAGGCAGATCATACTATGCCTTAGTAGCGTCTACACTTTTGGAAATACAAAAGAAGAACTGCAGATCATTTGAGGTGCAATTTTGTCAGTATCTCTTCCATAGCTACTTGTCCGTTTACTTTTTGACGCAAAAAAACAAATATTTCTCTTCCAAAAGACGATGCCACCAAAAATCAGTCGATAGCTTTTTTTGTTTGCTGGCAGCAAACGGCCACGGCCAAAGGGAACTTTAGCTGTTAGTGCTCAGCATTTCACCAACGACAGCTTTGTCAAGGATAATGTAAAGGATAATTTGACACAGGATAAGCGTTTCAGCTGCTTAAGATATACTTTATTGAACCCCGTGGGGTAATTTGTCCTCTGCATTTGACCCATCCTATAGTTAGGAGCAGTGAGCAGCGCCCGGGGACCAACTCCAGTTCTAAAGCCAGTTCCCTGGTCAGGGTTGGAGTGTTCCTATGATGCATGTTTTTGTGGGTGGGGGAAATCGGAGTACACAGAGGAAACCCACGCGAACACGGAGAGAACATGCAAACCCCACACAGAAAGGCCCCAGGCCGGATTTGAACCCACAACCTTCTTGCTGTGAGGCAGCAGTGCTAGCCACTGTGCAAATAATGTAAGTTAAGCTAACATGTTATGGGTAGCTAGCAGGACCGCTAGTGATGGTTAGAACTAACAACTGACCTCAAACGCAGGCTTTGTAAAATATCTGAAGATAAAACCTGTATCTGTCGCGACTGTCCATGACTCACAGACTCAGAAGCTGTAAGTTGCTTTTACGGCATAAGCTAACCTGGCGTGATAGCCATTCGATTGCGGCTGTAGCACAGCGGCTAACGTAGCCAAATTACTGTTGCTAATATTTGTGTCCTAAATATGCAAGAGTGATATCAGGGGAAATTCTTTAGAAGGTGTGTGAACAGAAACCTCATTTGAAGCTAACTTTTAATACTTGTTTGTATTTGGATGCTTGGTACAACTGTTCACAGTAACAGAACTTGCTGTCTGTAAAACCTGTATTGCAAGGGTTTGTCTCTGTGGTTATGACCGCTCAGTTACCAGGTACTGCATGTTAGTTTGCGTGTCGTGCTAATTAAAAATGCTCCTGGTTATCGTATATACAGCTATTCTGATCGGTATGCTTGTGTTACTTCGGTAAGCATCAATGTGGCAGTTTCATCATAACGTTGTCCGATTGTAGCCACTACAGTTAGTGATCGCTTCACTTATCCATGACTGGGTTCAGCCAGATGCTTCACAAATGTCTGAGCAAGCTCTCTGGTGCTACCATGAAAGCAATGCGAAACGAAGAAGCTCTGCCGGTTTACAAATGATTTCTCTAAATTGCCTTGACATCATTTCATCCCCCTTTAGAAATTATTGTGGCTAATAAAAAGCCGAAAAAAGGCAGAAATTAAATAGGTAATTCTTTCCTGTTGAAGTGATCAATTCGCTAGCTCCACATAAGCAACTTGTCCGCTCTAACGGAACTTGCGGTCTGCAAAACCTGTATTATGTTCATAACATAACCAAGCTCTCTCTAGCTGTTGCGTACTATCCATAAAGCTGCTTTCACATCAGACATGAAACAAATTTTTCGTGCGGCAAATTGGCTACATTCAAAGTCAATGCAAAGACACGAATACAGGCGTTATAGGCACGTTAAGCAGCTTTCACACCGGATGCAAAACGAATATTTCGCGTGACGGATTACATTTAAAGTCATGACCGCTTTTCAGCTATTGTATGTTAGTTCGCCTGCTCTGCTAATTAAAAATGCTCCTGGTTAACTTATATGCGGCAGTTATGATTGGTATGCTTGTTTTACTTCAGTAAGCATCAATATGGCAGTTTCATCATAACATTGCCTGATTGTAGCCACTACAGTCTAAGCTAACCGGAGAGGTGCTGTTTGTGTCTGCCGAGTTTGGCTGCAGTTAGACCAGACGTAGATATTTCAGAGCTTGGGGTGCGTTTTTGGGTGCTTATGAAACGATCGCTTCACTTATCCATGACCGGGTTAGGCACAGGTTAACGTGTTTTGATATAACAAATGCTGCATTGCCATCAATTGAATATTAAAGTCTTTCCCGTAAAAGTGATCGATTCACTAGCTCCACATAAGCAAAGGTTCATGCAGACGGAACCTGTGGTCTGTAAAACCTGTATTATGTTCATGACATAACCGGAGCTCTGTCTAGCTCTCGCACGCTATCCATAACACGCCCGTTTTCCGCTTGGGTATGTTGACCTGTTCTACAAATGTGTCTACATGGGGTGGATTCTACCTTCCCCTGCATCCTAGCTACAGAGTAGTAAAACCGCTGTACTCACCAACTGTTGCCGTAGCAAATTGTAGCCGATAGCAAATTCTTGCTTGAGCTGCCAGACTTTCGCACTGCGTCCTCCACTTTTGCCATTGCGTTAATTAGATCTATACACATGTATTGCGTTTTATTGCACAATTTCCCCGCTGATTCCATAGCTCAAATGGCAGACGCATCTCACGTTTCACTGTGACACTGCATCGTCTCGCCTAGATCCGCCCTCCACATAGCTGGCCAGTCAGAAGAAAGTGGGCACATTGGGAAAGGGGGCAATAGCGGAAGAGCCACCCCCCGTTTCAGGCAGAGACTACTATGGACTACAAATGGGGTTTTTTGAGGATGGCAGTACGAGAGAAATAAGTACCCCTTTTTACTTTGTGCGATCAGGAGTACTCTAGGGGAGTCAAAGACCAAAATTTAAACTTGGAAAAGTGGCTTATTGGGTCCCCTTTCAGTGACTGCTCAACCATATGGATCAGAACTCGGCATTAAGGATGAGTCATGGGGCAGGTGCTTCATTTCCTTTGTGTCAAGGTTTAGCAATTTACAGCTTTGTAGACTTCTGGAGGCCCTGTAAAATAGTTTCTAATCTCATTTCAGCTTTTGCTTGCTGTTTCATCTCCCCTTTATGATTATGAACAGAATCTTGCTGCTCACTGAGCTGCCAAAAGGCATAACATTTCATTCATAAAGCAGTGTTGCCCTAAAGATGAGAATAACTGCCATGAAGGTCAATACACCAAATGAACAATTCTACAACCCCAATTCCAAAATAGTTGGGAAGAAGTGTAAATTGTGAATAAAATCAAAATGCAATGACTTTCGGATCACCTGAGCCAATATGTTATTTTGAATACACAATAAAGTTATTTTTGGGGTTGGTAATTGTAATACAAATGAATTGTCTACAAAATACTTGGAATAAATGGGTTTCAAAACGGTGTGGAATTTTGGTTACAATTCATGCTTGTACCTCATATTTAAGAGTACATTACAGGTACTTAGCAGACGCTCTTATCCAGAGCGACGAGTAGAGAGTAGTAACTACACTTTTGAAAATACAGTAAAGGTTACCTAATATTGCGCACAACATGCACTGCAACATTGCAAGTAAAAAATGCCACATCGAAAGCCTCATAAAATGCACCTAGAATTTTCACCCGTGTAACACGCATGCGCCCTCCTGAACCGCCAAAACGTAGAATGCTAGAGAGAAGATTTTTAGACCTGGCTGGCTTGGCAGATCGTCACAGTCTACTCATCAGAACAGGTATGTAAGCGGCGCTTCATTTTGTGTCTATTACATTGTCTATAATGATAAGTAAGAACCAGGTTATATTTTTGTGAGTGATATAAAACCAGACTTCAACCGAAAAGTGATAACATTAGATCACTTGTTAGTTCCCATTCAGCATCAAACTTTATGCGCATTTATTTAACTTGGGCTAAGCGAAGTTTGTGTTTCCCCGTTGAGTTACTTAGTTAATGTCTTAAAATCAGAGGACGGGATGAAGTTAACAGAGGGCTGGATGGCTGCCCGTTTTTGTTTGCCGGCACTGTGATGGTTGAACACTGCCCACCGCATGGCGCTTCGGTCATGCATGAACGCAGCGCCATGATGACTTCAGCTAGCATCACGACCAGGGATAAATTAGCTAGCAGCTAGCATTAGGACCACTCTGGATAACTTAAATACCAGTTGACGTCACGAACACACCGGGCTAGAACGAATGCCCCGTTTACACCTGGCATTAGTGTGCGTTTTTTTGTGATCGGATTGCAATTGGATAGCGCTTGACCGCAGAAAAGTACTGATTTAAGCGCGCTCAAGATGCATTGAGAACAGTTGTTGTCCGATCTTTTAAACCACCTCTGGAGGTGGTCAGAGACAGATTCCGGCCACATTGAACTCCAGTGTAAATGGAAATACGTCTCCAACTCCGAGGGTGGAAACGCGTTCAGTAAGTCAGTAGATAAGTCAAATTGGTATGCAAGACGCCGTATATGGTGGGGTGTCCTGTCAGAAAGAAGAGTTTCATATTCAAGACTGTTATAGCAGCTATTCATTTATAAAAAAAAAAGAGTAAACAAGCTGTTCCCAACGATTTCAATTTATTTGAAACAAAGTGGCGATTTCCATTTTGTTCAGCTAAGTTCACGACGTTAAGTTTTTGAGTAGCTGTATCGCTCTTTCTAGAAGTTCTCGCTATGTTGCGGTGGGCTACGCAGCTTTCAGCTCTGAAGAGACCGGAGTTTAATCCCAGCTCTGAGATACGCGAGCAAGGTTTAGCTCACAGCGCCCTCTCATGGGTGCTCATAGGAACATCTCATTTATCTCTCGCAGCACTTCACTTGACGCACTGGTTCATAAGACGCAAAGCATTGAAAAGTGAAAATACAGCATTAAAGAGCAACTTGCAAGTTGATTTTATAACTGAATTTACACATAATCTTGTATGAAAATGTCGATTTAAAAAGAAATACAAAAAAAAAATGTTTTACAAGACCCACGGGCAGAACTTGGGAAGAAAGTGTACCAATTCTAAGATAGGCTCCCAAAAAATGCCCCAAAAAAGACAAACATTGGTGCCTCTGCCCAGGTTATCACTGTGGGTTTATGTAATCTGAGTGGTGGTAAGAGAAGAGAGAGCTTGTTGTGATCCTTGAGTAAAGAGATATAGTTTGAGTTTTGACAACGGTGAATTTTTGTGTTTGTTTTGGATGTAAGAACTCCGACTTGACTGGCCATCGGGTCCACTGATTTCCAAATCAAAAGCACAAAGATTTCCGTGCTTGGGTACGTTTTGTCCAGGCAAAGAGAAGCAATTTCGCAGCATGCCTTACACCCAGTATCTCTCTGCATGTGACAGTAAAATATCCTTGAAACAATGACTACATAAACAGCATGTTCCCGTCCGAACCGGAACACAGATTAAAAATCCACTAGCAGTCTCAACAAAATTTAACGATAAACTACGGCGTGCGGAACTGCCTTACTATCGCTGTTCTATATGGACTAGCCGACCTTCACAGACGTAAGCTAGCCTAGCCTATAGCCTGCGGCATTCGTTAAAAGTATGAGAGCTAAAGTAAACATTTTTAGACGCAATGTAGCAGGTTTAAATGGTGACAATCTACATGCTTGAAAAACAAAGTCGACAGCAATAACTTTGCCAGCCTGCCATCTAACTCATTAGCCAATTTGTACTCTAGAATTTTTTGCAAGGATAAACTTTGCAGCTATCAGCTCTTGTACAGGACACTAATCACTACTGACTATTGATTGTGGAGGGTGACGACCTGACCGTTTCCCAAATATTAGCGAGCAAACGTTGAACCTAATATTACACTCTCATAACTACCTAACCCGTTAGCTAAGTTAAGCAACTAGCTAGAAACTATCAGTAATGTTACTGCCCTCCCGCAAGCTAACGTCAGCTGATGCATTATAGTTAATGCCGTGGTATAAGAATTTTCCAGCAATGCATAACTTGGTCGGCAATTAAAGCAAAACCAGCCTCTCCACTTTTCGCACATCTTAAAGATATCATTGTTACAATGCTTTCGTCCGTCGATATATTCCAATATATTCATGTCTTTCATAATCTGAATGCACACAGTTGTCTCCTCTTCGCTCCAAGAGGCTAATTCCTTGCGAATATAACAGGCGCAGACGTAGTTGAATATTCTGTTCGGGGGCATATTCCGATTGAGGTGTATACATGAGTCAATATTCCGATTAAAACAGGCATATGCCAGGGGTCTTATTCGGAATATTTCGAATCGGAAAATGACCTTAATCGGGTTATTGCAGGCGTTTACATGACAGGTTCGCATTCGGAATATTCTCATATTCCGATTAATAAAGGAATATGGTGTGCATGTAAACGCAGTCATTGTCTGATTCCATTGTGAACTTCTGCAGGGATGTTTACCTGTCGTTACGTCACGTCTGGTCAGAGCTTTTTTGAGACGCGGAAGTCATTATACTCACAATTTGATTCAAAAACTCTTAATTTCTTTCAGCAAATAGAGTTCCTACACTGTTATTCTAAATGTTAATTCGCTGAATTAGAATGATGTCTGATGATGTAAAAGTGCCATCCCGACCTGTACGGGCACAGGTTGGGGCCTCGGGTTTTCGGGGCCTGCCAGACCCGAGAAGACCTAGTGTGTGCACTCTTACGTGTGTGTGTGTGTGTGTGTGTGTGCGTGTGCGTGTGCGTGTGCGTGTGTGTGTGTGTGTGTGTGTGTGTGTGTCTGTTATATATATATATATATATATTATATACGTGTATGTATCAAATGTTGGCTCCTCACCAGGGCTTTTCATGACCAAATCAGTTTCTGAATATTTGTGGAATGTCATTCAGAATTAATATTCCATTACTTGTGCCCATTCCTATTTAAAACTTGTTTAAACGCATGTTGCAGTCACTGTGGCATGCCCGATAACCTTAGAAATGTGCATGAAACGACAGAGAAAGTTCATATTATATATTTTACTCACTTGATATGTTTGATTTTTAAGAAGGAGGATGACAGAGAAAACCACACTTGCCACGTCCTGAAAATCCTGGTCATCCATGTTGCCAATGAAGAGGATCCAGTGGACTTTGGGATCATCATCGAGGACAGTGAAGTGCGGACGAAATGTGGTAACAGTGCCAAGGCCTGCACACTGTTGATGGGTCTGGTGTACGCATTAAACTTAGTCTACCCAACAAAGCTCAAATACACATTTGAGGCTTTCCAAAAACTTTTTCTTGAACTTGATGCGATAAAAATGCACCAAAAACTCCAGGCACTGAAAAGCAAGATGCTGACTTGAATGTGAGGAGATGCGCATATTTCATTTTGTTTATTTTGTTTTAATCCCATTTTGACACTTGACACACACTACTGTTTTGCTTCCATGTCAAGTTAATAACGAAAATTCACTGTTTCTCCTCAGTCCATCACGAAAATGGTCTAAATGTTCAGGATAAATTGCACTCGACTAGTGTACTGGTCTTGTTCCCTGTTTTGACATGTATTTACCTAAGGCAGTGCTTCCCAAACCTCTCCTGGAGGCCCACCTGTCCTGCATGTTTTAGATCTCTCTGCTCCAGCACAGGCGATTCAAATGATCAGGTTGTCATCAGTCAGCTTTAGGGGGTGTTTAACTAGCTGATCATGTGAATCACCTGTGCTGGAGCAGGGATAGATCAAAGACGGGCAGGACAGGTCGGCCTCCAGGAGAGGTTTGGCAAACACTGGCCTAAGGTTTCCATGTGGCTATCTGTGTTATCCTGTGGAGAGAACTTAATGTTTTGCCAAATACAAAACCCAAAACCAGTGAAGTTGGCACGTTATGTAAATCGTAGATAAAAACAGAATACAATGATTTGCAAATCCTTTTCAACTTATATTCAGTTGAATACACTGTAAAGACAAGATGTTTAATGTTCAAACTGAGAAACTTTTTTTTTTTTTTGCTAATAATCATTAACTTAGAATTTAAAGGCAGCAACACATTGCAAAAAAGTTGGCACAGGGGCCTTTTTACCACTGTGTTACATCGCCTTTCCTTTTAACGACACTCCGTAAACGTTTGGGAACTGAGGAAACCAATTTTTGAAGCTTTTCAGGTGGAACTCTTTCCCATTCTTGCTTGATGTACAGCTTAAGTTGTTCAACAGTCCAGGGTCTTCGTTGTCATATTTTATGCTTCATAATGCGCCACACATTTTCAATGGGAGACAGGTCTGGACTACAGGCAGGCCAGTCTAGTACCCGCACTCTTTTACTACGGAGCCATGCTGTTGTAACACGTGCAGAATGTGGCTTGGCATTGTCTTGCTGAAATAAGCAGGAGCATCCATGAAAAAGACGTTGCTTGGATGGCAACATATGTTGCTCCAAAACCTGTATGTGCCTTTCAGCATTAATGGTGCCTTCACATATGTGTAAGTTGCCCATGCCTTGGGCACTAATACAGCCCCATACCATCACAGATGCTGGCTTTTGAACTTTGCGCCTATAACAGTCCGGATGGTTCTCTCCCTCTTTGATCTGGAGGACACGAAGTCCACAGTTTCCAAAAACAATTTGAAATGTGGACTCATCAGATCACAGAACACTTTTCCACTTTGCATCAGTTCATCTTCGATGAGCTTGGGCCCAGCGAAGCCGGCGGCATTTCTGGGTGGTGTTGATAAATGGCTTTCGCTTTGCATTGTAGAGTTTTAACTTGCACTTGCAGATGTAGCGACGAACCGTAGTTACTGACAGTGGTGTTCTGAAGTGTTCCTGAGCCCATGTGGTGATGTCCTTTACACACTGATGTCGGTATTTGATGCAGTACCGCCTGAGGGATCGAAGGTCACGGGCATTCAATGTTGGTTTTCGGCCTTGTCGCTTACGTGCAGTGATTTCTCCAGATTCTCTGAACCTTTTGTCGATATTACGGACCCTAGATGATGAAATCCCTAAATTTCTTGCAATAGCTCGTTGAGGAATGTTGTTTTTAAACTGTTCGACAATCAGCTCACGCATTTGTTCACTAAGTGGTGACCCTCGCCCCATCCTTGTTTGTGAAAGACTGAGCATTTCAGGGAAGCTGCTTTCATACCCAATCATGGCACCCACCTGTTCCCAATTAGCCCGTTCACCTGTGTTTGATGAGCTCAACTCTCTCTTTTTTGCCACTTGTGCCAGCTTTTTGAAACGTTGCCGGCATCAAATTCCAAATGAGCTAATATTTGCAAAAAATTACAAAGTTTACCTGTTCGAACATTAAGTAACTTGTCTTTGCAGTGTATTCAATTGAATATAGGTTGAGAAGGATTTGCAAATCATTGTATTCTGTTTTTATTTACGATTTACTCAACGTGCCAACTTCACTGTTTTGTATTTTGAAACTTCATCCACTACTGTTTCCATCTGATGGTTTAAGCTTATTATGCAAAAATTCAGAAAGGTTTAGCATTTGATTGTGTTGCACCTTTTGTCAATGAAAAATGTGATAGATTCTATATATTGCATTGTGTTTTATTTTAAAATGGCATTTATGCTTAATTTTATGACTTGGAATCTAATTATGAAAATTAAAATAAATACTCTTATTATTTTACACCTAATTATGTTACTTAATTTTTAAAGGTAAATTGGCTGTTATGCAAAAAGAAATATTAGGTATGATTTTCCTTATTTTCTTAATGCAAAAAACTCCTAACTTGGGTTAACTTTACGCAATAAAACAAAGGGTTAAATTTACCTAATAAACATGGCTGCAAATTGCTGCCTCATTTTTTTTTTGTGTGTAAATTCTATACGTTGTTTTTTCAGTGTAGAACCTAGATGACATTTCAAATGTTGAAACTGAGACCTATTGCATTTTTGTCCACAATATAAGCTTATTTCAATTTTTCTGGCTGAAACAGGTCTCAAAAAGTTGGGACACAGGCAAAAAAGCTGAAAAAGCAATTAATATATAAGAGAATCAGCTGAAATAACATTTAACAAGTAATTAAGTTAACTAGCATCAGGTGTGTAACATGATTGGCTATGAAAGGGATGTCTTCGAGAGGCTGATTCTCTCAGAAGTAAAGATGGCCTCTGGCGCTCCAACCTGTTAAGGCTTGCATGAAAAGAATTGCGGAGTACTTTAAGAACTATTGTTTGCAAAGAAAAGGGGAGCAATGACTTGCCTGAAAACTAATCAATAAAAGTCCATAATCCAAATGGCAGTCAGAACTGAAAATTTGAGGCACTCTGATGTAATTAGAAATCCTTTATTTCACAGGGATATTTATGCATTATGCATTGCCCTTTGCAGAAATTCCTCCATATTCCTTGAATCTTTTAGTAGTGATGCACCAGAGATTGTGAAATATCCAAGTCTTTTCTAGTCTTACTCTGAGGAACATTGTTTTTGGAACCAAGGGATAAGGTAGGGAAAAGCCACAAGTCAGCAGAAGACAGCGCCACCCCTGGTTATAATGGGTAACGACCTTTAGCTGAGCATGGCAGAACAGCGATGCAACAACTGCGATAATGAAAAATACAGTTTTGAATGAGAGGTAAAAGGTAAATAGATGCTTATATTATGTTCTTACTGGCAGACTGAGCACAAAGACAAAACTGCCAGGCACATCCCCCATCACAAAAGTACTGAAACACATAAGAATGAACAAAATAAGTTTTTGAATGAGCCCATTGACACTGACCCCAGTTGAGTCAGTATAGCACAACAACTGGTTATGTCCGGCCCACGGGGATACAGGCCCACCCCCTTCTGTTGAGAGCTGGCTATAAACATGATAATAATAATTAATCGAAGAATAATAACAAAGGGATGCATGATGCACTGCACGACAAGTTGACACTAAACACTAAATTCAAAAGAAGTGCACTCTTTGGTATAAGTGATAGTCACTGCACAGCAGAAGAAGCCATGAAGTAGACAGGGCAGGATCAATAGCCTAAGGAGCAAACAAAACAAGTTTGTCCACAGCCCTTCTAAAGGCCCAAGGCAGAAACCCAGTGCTTACACACATTGTATGACCATACAAATAAATAAATATATCAACATAGGGAGCATAGACAAAAGACATTACTCAATCGCCATGATCTACAGATACATTAATGACGAGTTTGAAAATAAAATTACACAAATATTAAGGAGGCCAAACCAATTTCTGCTCTAATGTTCGCAAGAAAAAGAAACTGAGGCCAGAACAACTGCAAAACGAACTAGAGCTGCGCTCAGAGAGCACAAGTACCTCTGCCAATGTGCTCAATGTTATTTTTGCCAGTATTTGCTAGCAACCCCAGTGTTTATGCAGTCCTGTAGTCCTTGCGCAAATGTTTTTAATGTGATTTTGACCTTTTGTATGCCCTTCACCTTTGACCTTGAGCTCCCAAAATCAAATCACCTCTTCCTTGAACAATACTTAATCATTCCACTAAATTAGATGAAAATCCATCCAGACCTTTTTGCGTAATCCTGCTTACAAACAAACCAACCGACAGACAAACGATAATGATCACATAACCTCCTCCAACTTTTTTGGGCAGAGGTAATAACCTAAAAATCTAAATAAACAATGAATGCAAAGGCAATATAAAAGATGGAAACCATCAGTAGAAAAACTTCCTTCACCCAGCAAAAAAATAAAGCTGTGAGCAGTCTGTAAAAAAGCCTTCAAATTCCTAAAAGGGAGGCATGTCAATCATAATGCAAACTATACAAAATGAAGGACAGGCAAATAACTTTGAATAGATCGTAAGAATAATTATATCCCTTATATAGCTCGTTTAAACACCCAGCATAATCGTGATATATTATTATTCGCGTACTGCACCAAATGAACCTATTTAAACGTGGTAAAACAGGAAGCAAATAGATGCTGTGCATACACTGTGGTCGGTAATTCAAGTAGTGTAAGTTCAGCAGCAATAGTGCGCCTGCAGCTACAGTCTCTTAAAATTATATTACATTTTCTTATATTTCCTTGTGAAGAGAAAAAATAAGAGAAGTGAACTCCTGATGCACCAAACCTTCTTACCATCCAAATCTGCTCTTACCCATGTGTGGTAAATGATGAAACCCATGTAATTGTAAATCGCAAACATGTTGCTGGTTGTTTGTAATTAGCAGAGCTAATACCCACTAAAGGTCATATGAGGGCAGGCACGCAAAAAGCCAACTTTGGCACAACAATTGGAGAGATGCCACCAAAATAAAGTTGTGAGAAGAACTTCAGTGGCAGTAAAACTGATGAATCAACTCAAACAAAGGAAATGTGGTCTTCCAGGGTTTTACCGCCTTGCCTTTTCTTTTTTTATCAGTGATAAAATGTGAACAGATTGAAGTGCAAAGAAGAAAATTGCAAAAACACACATGAACAGAGAAAATTCTAGAAGAGAAAAGGAAGAGGAAGAAATTAAATTTAAAAAAGACAGCAAATGACATGTTGAATTGATGAGTCTGGAGTGCACATTCCTATGCGTGATGATCTTTCTACAAACCCCAATTCCAATGAAATTGGGACACTGTGTAAAATGTGAATAAAAACAGAATACAATTATTTGCAAATCCTTTTTTACCTATATTCAATTGAGTACACTACAAAGACAAGATAGTTCATGTTTAAAGTGATAAACTTTACTGATTTTTTTGGAAATATTTGCTCATTTTGAATTGGCTGCCTGCAATATGTTCCAAAAAATCTGGAACAGGGGCAACAAAAGATTGGGAATGTTGAGGAATGCTCAAAAAACACCTGTTTGGAACATTCCACAGATGAACAGGGTAATTGGAAACAGGTGAGTGTCATGATTAGGTATAAAAGGAGCATCACCGAAAGACTCAGTCGTTCACAAGCAAGAATGGGGTGTGGTTCACCATGTTATGAACAGCTCCTTGAGCAAATAGTCCTAACAGTTTAAGAACTAGGTTTTTCAATGTGTAGTTTCAAGGAATTTAGGGATTTCATCATCTACAGTCCATAAAATCATCAAAAGATTCAGAGAATCCAGAGAAATCTCTACTCGTAAGCAGCAAGGCCGAAAACCAACATTGAATGCCTGTAACTGTCGGTCCCTCAGGCGGCACTGCATTAAAAACTGACATCATTCCGTAAAGGATGATTACCTTGTGGGCTCAGGAACATTTCAGAAAACCATTGTCAGTCAACACAGTTCAACGCTACATCTAAAAGAGCAAGTCAAAACTCAACCATGCAAAGCGAAAGCCATATATCAACAGCACCCAGAAATGCCGCTGGTTTCTCTGGGGCCCGATACCATCTGAGATGGACTGACGCAAAGTAGAAAAGTGTGCTGTGGTCTGACGAGTCAACGTTTCAAATTGTTTTTGGAAATCATGGACGTCATGTCCTCTGGGCTCAAGAGGAAAAGGACCATCCAGACTGTTATCAGCGCAAAGTTAAAAAGCCAGCGCCTGTGATGGTATGGGGATGTGTTACTGTTAGTTTCTCCTGTGTGTGTGTGTGTGTGTGTGTGTGTGAGAGTGTGATCTTTAGATTCTAGAGGGCTGGCCATAATCATTCTTCGTGTCTCTAGTGAAATTGAACCCAATTAAATTTGTTTACTTGGTTGTTTTACTAAGTAAATTTGACCAGGTTGGCAAGTCTTTTCCTTCAATAAATTAAATAATCAATAAAAAAAGCTGCATTTTCTGTTTACTCGGGCTATCACTGTTAATATTAAAATTAGTTTGTTGATCTGAAACATTAAAGTATAATAAATATGCAAAATTGAAGAAATCAGTAAATGGGCAAATACTGTTCCACAGCACTGTATCCAGGTAAGTTTTTTTCACGGCTCCCACACACGCCAAATAATTCCCACAACTGCTGTACCAAATCGTGATTGCAGTCACTCACTGACATCACCTGTTTCAACTCACATCATTATTCATATGTTTACCCACTCACCCTCAATTGCCCCCACGTGCCGCTGACCTGAATGTCAATGATAAATGCACATTTCCTAATAAAATTACATGGACCAGACGTAACATTAAATATTTTGTCTTTATACTGTCCACAATGAAATAAAAATTAAAGTAAATTTAGAGTTTGTTGCCTTCAGGTTTTATAAGCATTGATCATGCCGTTCCACATTTTTCAAAGACGGGATTGTAGTGCTTTTCTCTTTATTTGGACAATCGAGGAGTATTTTGCACACCCCCAAGCACAAGCGTACGTTTTGCAGCAGATAAATTGAATGCATTTGCCCAACATATCCCCTCCAACACCTCAGAATAGTTATGTCTCCAATTAGTTATTTTTTTTGCTCATAATGAAAATAATAAATGCAAATATTAGCACCAGCCTTCAATTTTTAATCAACCAGTTAAAAATTCACCAATTAAAAGATGCTGAGAAGTTCGCACTTGATTCTGCTCCGTGGCAGCAATGCCCTGAATAATTCCCATGTCCTCCATATGCCTGAACACAAAGAAAATTCTTCTTAGCCAATGACGTCAAGTGCAGTGTGTATGTTCTAGGAACAAGTGCAGAGGATTGGCCTGCATTGGGCTGAGGTGACTGTTGATGTAGAGGTTGAGTCAGCTGTAATCTGGGTCTTAGTGCAACCTTTAGTCATGAGGAGCTCAACCAATCAGGACCGCGGCTAGCAGTCACAACTTCTGTCGGTCAAACCTTTCTCATGCTGGTGAATGATGAAATGGCACTTTCTGCAAACTACAGCTTCCCCTTTCTCCTGTGAGAACGTGTCTGTACCAGAACTGGCCGGCTGGTAGTCAAATTGTGCCTCGTCAGAACTACAGATGAACACTCACCTCTCCTGTTTATTCTTATGACTAATAATTAACATGGGGGATTGGGGAATGACATTTAAAATAATCCAAATAAAACTGTGGCTATTCGTGTGACACGTTTTGAGCTCAATGTTTGGGCTAAATACCACTCCATAATTTTATGCCACATGCAAAGCACAATCTGAGCTTTTACAGCACCTAAGTCTATTTTATACATTTTGTTTTCTTTAAGTACAAATTACAGTACTATACATTGCTGCATTTTTGGACTCCCCTAATTCTTAACAGCTCAAAATCTTCTTTCTTCTTTGTCTGCTCCTGGGACAGATGTGCTAAGGCGTCCTGAAATTATTTTAGCACACACTTGATATGTACACAACTGCACACTCCCTGATTGAAATGAAAACTGACGTATCACCAATAATGCATCACTATATAACCTGGTTGCAGAAATTGACAGCAAGTCTTTGAGCCCAATTTTAATTATCTACGTGTACGGTCTGAAGCATGTGGCACACAAGTGCATTAAAGGCATCTACAAATTCATTTTCGCTATAGTTCACCAGCAGGTTATCCAAGCGCAAAGTAAGGCGCACGGGCCTAAGGGGTTGTACTTGATCTTTTAATTAATCATTGGTGTGTTTTGGGAGTAACATGAAATGAACCAATCAGAGTGTCATCTCCAGTTCCCTTTAAAAGACAGGTGGGCTTCTACCTTAGCAAATGGCTATTATCAAGGCGAATTTGCTGAGTAGTAGCGGCAAAAAACACTATTCTGCAGAGAAACGGGTCTACTTGCACGTAAAGTTAAAGTCCGCTATCAAACCATTGCTGAAGGTATAGAAACTTGATCACAGTGATCTCCAAAAATGTCATAATTTTTTTTTTTTTTAATATTGCTAAAATCAGTTTTAAACATCATATCCAGATGTTTAAAATCATTATAGCAAATCTCGGGACATGCATTTGAACTTTACATTTCATTACATCTTGTGTATAGAATGAGCAAATGAAATTAAAACAAAAAAAATCTTTTCATTCAGGGTTGCTGGGTTTAAAAAAACTCATTACATGCTGGTGGGGGAAGACAGAGAGAAATTGAAATGAGTGAGAAAACCAACCAGGGAGAAAGAAACAAAAATGTTATTTTGTTTACTATGACTCCTTGAATAACATCTGACAGGAGTGAAAAGAATTGTCTTCCACAATTGAAAGTCAACCTGAGGTATGGAAGAAATTCAGATGAATTATGGAGGGTAGCAACAATGTAATTCCTGCTTTTGCTGTGTTGTTTTTGTTTAGGCTGCATCGTTTGTCCATCAAACTGTAAATTTAATAAACACATTTCAAATGAAATGCTGAGTTTTGTATTTGACAATAGAAGCGGGACAGATGGGTTGCTAGTTTTGTATTAATGGATTATTTCGGATTCAAAATTGATTTTTCAGATAATTGCGAGTTGCTGGTCAACCTGCGCAGGACTTTGACCGCACTTATACAAACATGAGAAGTGCGTTGTCAGCGCTGCATACGGTAGGGGAGAGCTGGTATGAAAGTAACAATTTTCAGATGGACGAAAAAAATTTCGGACCGATTAACTACTTTCGTGTGCGCTCTGTCAATATCAGGTGGTAAATCATCCCAATATATATTGACTTCGGCATAGTTTGACGTAGAAAGGAAGTTACGTATTGCTACTTTCGACCCATCCAGCCGGGATGAAAGTAATGCACGGGCAGGGCAAAAGTAACGTGATCAAATTTACTGAAATCTTCTGTCATTAAAACTTCTGTCGTTAAAACAGAAGCAAAAACAGCCAGACATTTGTTTGAAACATTTTAATTGGCTTCAAATATTTCAAAAGTAAACGTGAACATGTTTAATGTGCAATTGGTCTTTTTATAAAAATTATGAAATTACTCATTATCATAGTTGCGACAGATATAATGAGCAGCACCCTCAGTGCATGCCTCTTGTGACCACTGCAGACAAAAGATGCACCGCCCCCACACTTCTCCGGGCAAAGATGAGGCAAATGTCTCCCCACAAATGAGACATTCCTCAACATTGCCCTGAGAAACTGTGGTTGCAGTGTGTCCACTAAACCTCGTCTTCTTTGGGAGTTTTGAAGAGGACTGTTTTTTCTGGCCCCTCTGCTGACTGTCCTCCTCCAAAGCAGCTTTCGCTGGGGTGTTGGTCAGTATTGCTGTTGACCTGCAACATTCAATGAGATTATAGTCAGAATCAGCTTGTTTTTATACAAGCAAGAGAATCAAGACGAGTTAAAAACATCACTATGTTCACCTCTTTCTGCCTCTCCTTTTATTTTCTTTCCTCGAGCCAACCTTTGGATATGGGCAAACCTTTTCTGGGCTGAACCTCTGTACTGTCGTGCCACCAGATGTTCCTGGAACCACTAGCATACCTGAATAGATAATATAAAAAAATACTTGGCAAGGCTCAACAAGCACATTTAAAGACACACTGACACAAAGTCTTACCATCTACTGGAATGGCAGACTCATGGGGATGCAGCTCAAATGGACACTGGCGAGGTTGGTGCCCAGATAGCAAGCACATCCGCTCCGGATCTGCCCCGGCTCTGTGCTGACTCCAGCTGATCCGGCACATCAGGTCTTCCCTGTACAGTAAGGTTTTCTAATAATTTATATTTGTTGTCTCCCCTCACTTTGACAATTATGCTGCAGTTATTTCTTAGTTTACATTTCAACTTGGGAGTGTAGATGCATACACGAAATTAACTGGGAAAAACCCGACTCTGCCAATACTGCACGACACACTGGCGCCACCATTGGACTATACCGTTTACCCCCTGGAACAAAAAACATTGACCTGGAAACAAGAAGGGAAGGAGAAGAGAACAAAAGCTGAAAACCAGCAATAATGTAGCTTATAAATAAATGAAACGGGTAAAAAGTTGGTGAGGCTGGGTGCTGTCACACATGGGTTTTAAGCCCCCATTAAAGGGGCCATTTTTATCTCAATTAGTTAGGTTGTTTTTGCTTTAGTTTTTTTTTTTTTGGTTTGCTTTTATTTTGTTTTTATCTTTTCTCAGTATTTTTGTTTTCTTACTCCCCAAGCGTACTTTATTTCCTGCAATTATTATTTCTCCGGATTCACTGAATCTTTTGATGATGTTATGGACTGTAGATTATGAAATCCCTAAATTCCTTCTAATCGCACGTTGGGAAACGTTCTTAAATTGTTGGACTATTTGCTCACACAGTTGTTCAGAAAGTGGTGAACCTCGCCCCATCCTTGCTTGTGAATGACTGAGCTTTACAGGGATGCTCCTTTTATACCTAATCACGACACTCACCTGTTTCCAATTAACCTGTTCACCTGTGGAATGTTCCAAAAAGGTGTTTTTTCAGCATTCCTGAACTTTCCCAGTCTTTTGTTGCCCCTGTCCCAGCTTTTTTTGGAATGTGTTGCAGGCATCAAATTTAAAATGAGTGAATATTTCCAAAAAGAAAAAAAAAAACAATAAAGTTTGAACAGTAAATATCTTCTCTTTGTAGTGTACTCAATTGAATATAGGTTGAAAAGGCTTCGCAGATAATTGTATTGTAATGAGAATAGAGGCCACTAGATGGCAGTATTTACCCTTTTTTTTGTTAAGGCCAGACTGGAGTTATGTTGAGACATGTCCTGGGCATGTCTGAAACAAGTCCCAGAGAAAATAAAAAAAAGAGGTCTAAATGTGGGTGGGGTCTGCAAAAGAATATATAAAGGGGAGAATTGAGACAGTAAGGTAGTAGGAGAAATTGCAAGAAGAAGGATACATGTGACCAGACCTTTCATTCTGCTCAAGACCTGTGAAGTTTCTGTTGTGGATTTTTTTTTTCACCCAGGACATCACCACGCCACCCCAAAACAAGGGACTGTAAATATTTCCGGTTTTTTTTATAGATTCAATCTTGGTCTTAGCTGTTAGTTAGTTGTTATTGTCTTTGTCTGTTTAATTAAATGTGTTTGAGTTTTTAAACTGTGTCTGTCATCCCTTGCTGTTGCTGTTGCTTTTGTGTTGTAAATATAATAACAAATTGGGGCCATAACAAATTGGGGGCTCAAGGTCCGGGATAGACCATTTTGTGAGTCATTTATTAAAAATCTAACATTTCAGATTGTAAAATTATTTTTGTGAATTTTCCTATATAGATATATTGACAACAGCAATGGATGATTTCTTGGCATCACCAACCGTAGGGGTTTTGAAGTCTTTTAAAAAGACCGAACTGTTGGAAATATGCAGACATTTGGAGCTGACAGAGGTGAAACCAGCCATGCGAAAAGCAAGACTGGCTAGAGAGATAGTTGAATATTACATTGATGAAAATGTGTTTGCACCAGGAGATCTGGAACAGTTTCCAGTGGAAAATCCAAATATAGAAATGGAACTTAAATTAAAAATGCTAGAGATTGAAAGGGAAGAAAAAGAAAAACAAAGGCAGTTTGAGTTGGAAAAATTAGCTAGAGAAGAGAAGAAAGAAAGGGAAGAAAGAGAGAAAGAAAGGGAGGAAAAAGAGAAAGAAAGAGAATTTGAGTTAGAAAAATTAGCAAGAGAAGAGAAAAAAGAAAGAGAGAAAGAGGAAAGAGCAGAAAGAGAGAGAGACAGAGACAGAGAGATTTTGAATTAGAGAAATTCGATAGAGAAGAAAGACTCCAAATGGAGCAACTAAAAATTAAAATAGCAACTGAAAATAAATTTCGGGCTAGCCAGGAGGTAAAATTGGTGCCTCCATTTTCGGAAAAGGATGTTGACAACTATTTCCAGTGTTTTGAAAAGGTAGCAAAGAGTTGCCAGTGGCCAAAGGAACACTGGCCTCTGATGTTGCAAACTGTCCTCAAGGGTAAAGCTCAACAAGCCTATTCGGCTTTGTCTGCAGATGATTCCTCTGATTATGAGGTTGTCAAAAAGGTTATTTTGAGAGCTTATGAGTTGGTTCCAGAGGCTTACCGACAGAAATTCAGAGGTCTGAAGAAATCTGAAAATCAGACTTATGTGGAATTTGCTAATGAGAAGAAAGTTTGCTTTGAGCGCTGGTGTACTTCTATGGAGGTGAAGGATGATTTCAACTCACTAAAAGAGATGGTGTTAGTTGAAGAATTTAAGAACTGTGTTAAGGATGATCTTAAGACCTACCTTAATGAGAAGCAAGCACTGAATTTGCAATCAGCTGCCAAATTTGCAGATGAATATGTTCTCACACATAAGTCCAAATTTCAGTCAAGCAGTAACAATAGATGGTCCCAATTTCAGAAAAAGGGTTACGGTGATACCCAAGAATCCTCACCCAAAGACAAAGACAAATCTGGTGATGGTGCTCAGAAATCCACTAACAGGTCTGATCAAAGTGTGAAAGCTGACAGTGACAAAAGTGGTCTAGTTTGCAGTTATTGCAAGAAATCTGGTCATGTTACAACTAACTGTTGGTTCCTTAAAGCTAAGAAAGAAAAAGAAAAGGATATCAAACCAAATGCCTTTGTGAAAACAAGGTTAGAAACCCCTGTAGTAGATAACCGATCTGCTAAATTGCCTGCTTCTTGTGGGGCTAAAAAGCCTGATACAGCTGACTTCGTGAGGGAGGAATTTCTTCCATTTGTGTCAGAGGGATTTGTGGCTCTGAATGAGCATACTACTCCTGTCCCCATATATATCCTAAGGGATACCGGAGCTTCTCAGTCACTTTTGTTGATGGACTCTTTGGAGTTACGTGATGAGACCGCTTCAGGGGATTTCATACTTGTACAAGGTATTGAAGGGAGGACTGTATCTGTACCCCTGCACTCTATATTCTTGAAGTCAGATTTAGTTACAGGACAGGTAAAGGTGGGACTTATGTCAAGTCTACCTATAAAGGGTGTTTCTCTGTAGCTAGGCAATGACCTGGCTGGGGGCAAAGTAGTTCCCCCTGTACATCTTACTTCACAGCCGAGCACTGAAGATGGGGATGAGGACCCATCTCTGTATCCTTCTTGCGCAGTGACTCGTGCTATGGCCAAGAAGGCTCAAGAAGAAGATGTTGTGGTGCCGTCCAGCACATTGAATAGTCAGGACTCAGGTGGTTCGCCTCATGACTCTGATTGGCCTACTATGGTTTCTCCGTTTGAGGACTTATCAGATACTTTTATCAGTTCTCTATTCAGCCAGCAGGAAGGATCTGGTGATTCTGATGTGTCTGGAGACTTGTCTCTGTCCAGAAAGCGGTTGATTGAGGAGCAAACTAATGATCCTGAAATTTGTGTACTAAAGAGGAGAGCCCTTCCTGATAAAGAAATAGATGCAGTTCCAGTTGGGTATTATCTCAAGGATGGTGTGTTGATGCGGAAGTGGCGCCCTCCTGATATCCCTGCCAATGCAGATTGGGCAGTGGTCAGGCAAATTGTTGTTCCGAAGGTCTACAGGAATGAGATCTTAACAATGGCTCATAGTTTACCTTTAGGAGGTCATCTTGGTGTTAACAAGACTGTTGATAAGATCACGAAACACTTCTTTTGGCCTGGGCTTCGGAAAGATGTTTCCAACTTTTGTAAAACCTGTCACACTTGTCAGGTAGTTGGAAAAAACCAGTTAGACCCACCTGTAGCTCCATTGCAGCCAATCCCAGCATTTGGGGAGCCGTTCTCTAAGGTCATTGTTGACTGTGTTGGTCCATTACCCAAGACTAGATCTGGAAATCAGTACTTGCTGACAATCATGTGTGCATCTACCAGATTCCCCAAAGCCATACCTCTACGTAACATCAAGGCAACTGCAATCTCGAAGGCTTTGATAAAGTTCTTCACGTTGTTTGGCCTTCCCAGGGAAATTCAGTCAGACCAGGGTAGCAATTTCACTTCAGGATTGTTTCAGCAGGTTGTGTATGAACTAGGTGCAAAGCAGATTCTTTCTAGTGCCTATCATCCAGAAAGTCAGGGTGCCTTAGAGCGGTTTCATTCCACTCTCAAGACAATGATGAGGACTTATTGTTATGACCATGAGAAAGACTGGGATGAAGGGGTTCATTTGCTGTTGTTTGCAGCTAGAGAAGCAGTGCAGGAGTCTACTGGATTCAGTCCATTTGGGCTAGTGTTTGGTCATGAAGTGAGAGGACCTTTGCTATTATTGAGTGAACAATGGCAAGAGAAAGAACCGCATATCAGTCTGTTAGACTATGTTAGCAAGTTCAAGGAAAGATTGCGTGCAGCTTGTGACCTAGCCAAAGAGAACTTGAAATCAAGTCAGGGAAAAATGAAAACTTGGTATGATCATAAGGCTAGAAGCCGTGAGTTTAAACCAGGAGAAAAGGTCCTTGTGTTGTTTCCCTTGCAGTCCAATCCATTGCAGGCTAGATTTCATGGTCCTTATGAAATTCTGACAAAACTCAATGATCTCAATTACATTGTGAAGACTCCAGATAGGAGAAAACCAAAACAATTGTGTCATATTAACATGCTAAAGCCTTATCATGACAGAAATGCTAGGGTTGCAGCTGTCACTTCAGATTCTCCAATGGTCGAAACGTGTGAAGATGAGGGGGAGTTTCAAGATGATGAACCAAGAATTAAAGCTGAAGTTCTTTCATGTAAATTGTCAAACACTGAAGTGTTGCAAAATCTTGATGTAAAACTCCAGCACTTAGAACCCTCACAGAGAGATCAGTTTGAAAGGTTGATCAAGAAATATGAGGATTTGTTTCCTGATGTTCCAAAGAGAGTTACTATAGCCTCTCATGATGTAGATGTTGGTGATGCCAAACCAATAAAACAGCATCCATACCGGATGAATCCTGAAAAGAGAAAGATTGCTGAGAAAGAGGTTGAGTACATGTAAAAACATGATATTATCAGACCCTCCAACTCCGATTGGAGTTCACCCTGTGTGCTAGTTCCAAAACCTGATGGAAGTACTAGATTCTGTACAGATTATCGCAAAGTCAATGCTGTAACTAGAACTGATGTGTTTCCAATACCTAGGATTGATGATTGTATTGATAGTGTAGGGCAAGCAAAGTTTCTGACCAAGATTGATTTATTGAAGGGTTATTGGTGTGTGCCTTTAACTGAGAGGGCCAAGAGCATCTCTGCTTTTGCCACACCATCTGGATTGTACCAGTATGAAGTCCTACCCTTTGGCATGAAAAATGCCCCAGCCACGTTCCAAAGGATGATACAGTCTACAATCGCCGGATTGCCACACACGGGTGCGTACATCGATGACCTGATCACATGGAGTGACTCCGGGAAAGAACATCTAACAGATGTAGAGACGTTGTTCCAGCGCCTGACCCAGGCTAACCTGACTGTTATCCTGAGCAAGAGTGACTTTGGTTGTGCTACTGTCACCTATCTTGGCTACGTCATAGGCCAGGGTAAGGTGGCACCCATAAATGCTAAAGTCCAAGCCGTCATGGACTTTCCAGTTCCTGACAACAAAAAAGCTTTGCGCCGCTTCCTTGGAATGATCGGGTACTACCGCAAGTTCTGCAAGAACTTTGCTGAGATTGCTCTCAGTCTAACTAACCAACTGAAGAAAGGCGTAAAGTTCACCTGGGATGATGCATGCCAGAGAGCCTTCGATCGCCTGAAGTCTCTGCTGTGTCACTTCCCCGTGCTCAAATCTCCTGACTTCAACAAACCGTTTTCCATCGCGGTCGATGCTAGCGACCAAGCTTGTGGATCTGTGCTCCTACAGAGAAGTGACTCTGATGACATTGAGCATCCCGTGGCATACTTCTCTAGGAAGTTCAATCGCCACCAAAGGAACTATTCCACAATAGAGAAGGAACTGTTGGCTCTGGTCCTTTCTTTACAACACTTTGAGGTTTATGTTTGTACAGGACAAAAGCCAATGATTGTATACACTGACCACAATCCGTTAATGTTTTTGAGTAAAATGAAAAACAAGAATCGGAGATTGTTGAATTGGAGTTTGATTTTACAGGAGTTTGACTTGGAAATTAAGCATGTAAAGGGTACTGACAATGTAATTGCTGATTGCTTATCGCGTGTTTGAATATGTATATATATATCATGTGTTTATTTGAATATTGTATGATATGTATATATAGACAAGTGTCCACTTAACCATTTTGTATTGAAAAGAAAAATTTTGCCTTTATGAGTCAAAATCTTTCCCTTTTGGAATGGAGATGTAATGAGAATAGAGGCCACTAGATGGCAGTATTTACCCTTTTTTTGTTAAGGCCAGACTGGAGTTATGTTGAGACATGTCCTGGGCATGTCTGAAACAAGTCCCAGAGAAAATAAAAAAAAGAGGTCTAAATGTGGGTGGGGTCTGCAAAAGAATATATACTCCGCAACAAAAGTTTCTGTGACACCAATATTGTTAATTATTTTTCATAACGCAATTATGAAATTGTCATACATGGTGATATCAGACTGAAACAGTACACGTAAACACAACATTGAAATGGAAATCATGAAAATGCGAGAAAATGACTTTGCACGTGAAAATGTGCGTAAATCATGCTTGTGGATGGCAATAAAAGAGGAGAATTTTTGGAATGTTCACATTGTGCCTGATGAACGACGGAAGCATCACTTATCGAAAACACAGCCATTTCGGATCAGGAACTCTACCCTCTAAATGCCAAGACCGTCTGAAAATGATCGGTGGAGGGCCATTGGGATGATTGAATCCGGAACCTCGCAGAGGGAAGTTGCTCATCGCCTGAATGTCCACCGAAACACCATTTGGAACTTATGGCAGCGTCATCAGCAGACAAGACATGTCAGAGACCGTCCTCGCAGCGGCCGTCCACGAGTAACCACTCCCAGACAGGACAACTGGATTCGAACAACCCATCTCCGAAATCGATTCCAACCTGCAACCATAACTGCAAGAACGATACCTGGTTTGAGGCGACTGTCTGCACAGACAATCCGTCACCGTCTCCGTCATTTTGGCATTGTCCCACGTCGGCCAGCAAGACGTCCAATACTCACAGTACAACACCGACGACTGCGTCTACAGTGGGCACAACAACATCGACGGTGGATTCAACGTCAGTGGGATCTTGTACTCTTCACTGATGAATCAAGATTCATGCTTAACCGATGTGATGGTCGTTTACGTGTATACCGTCGACGTGGAGAACGTTATGCCAACAACTGTGTTCAGGAATTTGATCGTTTTGGAGGTGGTAGTGTCATGATTTGGGGAGGGATCACGGCTAGAAACAGAACAGATTTGCTTGTTATTGATGGAAATCTGACAGGTCAAAGATATCGCGATGAAGTGCTACGGCCATTGGTGGTACCGTTTTTGATGCAACATGGTCCCGGAATAACGCTGCAACATGATAACGCCAGACCACGCGTTGCAAGGATTGTACAGCAGTATCTGATGCAACAACATGTCAATGTCCTGCCATGGCCAGCCAGATCCCCAGACATGTCCCCAATCGAGCATCTTTGGGACGAGATGGATCGACGTTTGCGGCGGTTGGATAACCCGCCAGCTACACTCCAGGAATTGCGACAACGTCTACGTCAGATTTGGAATGACATCCCACAGCAATTTCTGGCACATCTGATTCGGTCCATGCGCCGGAGATGCGTTGCTTGCATCATGGCACGAGGAAGTCACACCCGGTATTGAAGTGTGAAGGTCACAATTGGTTAGACGTCAGACAAGTGCTTCATGACGCATGAAAATGACATTTTTCGTTTTGAGTGACGTTGGCACTGAAAAGTCAGTGTTTCTCCTGTTAAATAAACATATTGATTGCATTGAGATCTTTGCGTGTCATTTATAACATACACATAAATGGTGTCACAGAAACTTTTGTTGCTGAGTATATAAAGGGGAGAATTGAGACAGTAAGGTAGTAGGAGAAATTGCAAGAAGAAGGATACATGTGACCAGACCTTTCATTCTGCTCAAGACCTGTGAAGTTTCTGTTGTGGATTTTTTTTTTCACCCAGGACATCACCACGCCACCCCAAAACAAGGGACTGTAAATATTTCCGGTTTTTTTTATAGATTCAATCTTGGTCTTAGCTGTTAGTTAGTTGTTATTGTCTTTGTCTGTTTAATTAAATGTGTTTGAGTTTTAAAACTGTGTCTGTCATCCCTTGCTGTTGCTGTTGCTTTTGTGTTGTAAATATAATAACAAATTGGGGCCATAACAGTATTCTTTTTTTATCGATGTTTTACGTAATGTCCCAACTTCTTTGGAATGTGGGTCGGTAAAATAATGGAGGTATGCTGTCAGCAGTAAGGTTGAAGGTGAAATGAGTTCTGTAAAACTTGCACGCCTTCCCTGGAGGCTAAATCTGGCAGCAGAAGGGAACTGCAGTCAATGAGTCTTGGCTTGTAAAGACTCTCCATGGACGTAGGATTTGAGTGGGCCCACAATTAAAATATAGAGAATTATTATTATTAATTGAACTATCCAGCATAATTATACTGGAAATGAAAGGTCATTATTCGTTGAACAATCCAGCTACATTAAAATTTAAAGCTCCACTTTGAACAGACAGTAGCAAGTTGTGCGGGTCCATGAGCCAGAACACCAGAAATGTCAGAGTTACTTGCCCTAGGGAACTGGCCACTGTAACCACTCCTGAAGTCAAGCACAGTTGGAACACACAAATGCAAGAATGAGAACAATAGCTTCTGTCCTTTACATGCAAGCAACTGCAAATACCTAAGCTTCTGCATGAGGAAAGAATAGAATGAGCAGTGGCAGACAGTAAGCTGATACTCGGTGGAAACAGTAGTTTCCTTTGAACTGATCCTGACTCTCAACTTGTGTTCATAAATTCAGATTGAATATCTAGCAAATCAACAATCTGACTTTTCAGTTGGCGAGTAATAGTCAGCTATTTCATATTTTTTTTTTAGGGAGATTGATACATTGATTCATATGTATTTTTTATGTCCCCCAGCCAACTCTGCCGTTCATGTGTATTGAGCTTGTGTCTTTGGCAACCCTTCCCTGGTTTCCTGTACCTGTTTTTTTTTTTTTTTTGCTTCTCCAATGACAGGTTAGATGACACAGGTGACACAGGCCTTCCTGCGCTATCTGAGGATCGTGGGCCCACTCTTTTGGGTCACTTAGCCAAGAGACTCACGGAGGGGGGCACAAACCTGTTTTTTGCGTAAGAGTCTTTATGAATACCTGTCCATCCGGCTTCAGCCTTCCTCATTTCCACTTCGTTGCTTTTACTTCATTTATCTTGATTAATTAATTATTTATTTCGAGAAGAATAAATACTTAAACATGTGGATTGAAGCACTTATGGAATCTGCCATTTTCCCTTTAACAAGAAAATCAAACGTCCTGTTACTCTTTCACGCCAAGAGGTTAAAAAAAAAAAGCTCTCAATCACCAAACATAGCTCAGGTAACCAAACAAACACAAGTGTAGTGTTAAGTAACTCCCTCGTGGAACTCCCACCCAGTATGCGTGTTCACAATCCCTTTTCTCCGGAAATGGAATTCTTACCACTGCAGACTGCAGAACCTTGCATAGGAAACCCCTGATGTAACTATGAGCGGATCGGAAAAGACATAGGCCCAATCCAAACAGGTCCCTATCCACTCGCCCTATCCACTCCCCCTCCGTTTTCACGCTTGTGCGGAGGGTTTGCCACATTGTCATCCCAAACCAGTCCCCATGGAGTGTAAGTGGCTGATTTAACCCTCTGCAGCGAGTCTACATCGATGCAAGCTTACAAACCACCCTCCATTCAAGTGCAGCACTTATTTTGTGTCCGGGATGGAAGACACGCTGCATATCTACAAATGTCAGTTCCATGCGGCTATTTATTTATTTAAGATAAGTAAAACATTACCTAACCTCACCAGGACATTTGATTGACTATTTCATGTGCACATCATGGAAATAAAGGTTAGATTGTATTTTGAAATGAACATGCAGATGTGCACCTGAGAAAACACCAAGTGAGTAGTTTTATTTATTGAATCAATGATTGCTCTTTTTTACAGTGTCCCATTTCATGCGCAAACCCTTTCATCTTTGTCAATGCTGTTTATTAATTTTATTTAATTACATTACCCTCTCAAAAATATTTTTGGTAGGAAATGCATAATTAGGGAACTCTACCGTCGTGTACAATGCTACTCACCCATCACTAGGCAAGGTGATGATTACCTCCGCTTCCTGTTGGACATCGCAAACTCAATACATGTTTCTGCACACTCCCCCTCAACCCCTTTGTGCAGAAGCCAAATTTGGCTATTTATGGGTTACCCACTTTAATGCTGTATAATTCAAGATTTAAGCTTCACAAAGAGGAAAAATGTGGCTCAATTCAGGAAAGACACTTACAGCATTTAGAATTACATTGTATTTCAGTTTATTTTCATGATTTTGGTAGAGAAAATGAGCAGCAAAAAATCTTCATAAGAATTCACCATTGAAATTGCAAAAAAAATAATTCTGACGATTGAAAAACTGCTGGGGCTTAAAACTATACATTTATGGTATCATAAACTCCTTGAGCACAAGTAGAATTCATCTTCAACATTACATTCTAGATTACCTACATGCTATTAGCCAAATTATGCAGCTACCCAAGTGTCTCCCCAAAGTCTCAAAATGATTTGCTGTCAAATCATTTAAAAAATCATGTATTTAACACAATTAAAGCTTTAATGCATGAAATTTAATATGAACGAATGATTTTCTGGTTGAGTTTAGTATGAATTTATCAATATCAGTGCAGTTGAATATCAGTGGTCACCAGTAACCTCTCCAAATACGAACGTGCCTTTTCTCCATAATAAAGTTTAGAGTTTTGGCCATTTTTCTTCAAAGCCAGCACAAACACGCATTAAATAAATTAAGCGGTCAGAACATTCACCCTGTAATGAAAGCTACCAGTCCCCTCTTCAAAGCTCACGAACCCATTTCAACACTTATAAGGAGCAAGTACACCTCACGAACACAGTAATATCTGAATTCTGAAATATACCTTATTTTAACTGAACAGACACTCCACTTTCAGGGAATATCAAATCCATTGCGTCTCCCGATTCAAAAGAAACGTGCAATGAACGTACCGGGGGTCCACACCAAAATGCACGGGCAGTTCGCGTTTTAAACAGGAAAAAAACCTCTACATTCGACTTTGTTGAGTACATATACATTCCGAAACAGAAAAAAAAAACAAACAAAAATAGCAGCCTGACCTTTTTCGTGAATCCCTCCTCCAGAGACATTGACTGTATAAAATAGAGACCGATGTATCCAGTAGCAAGATCCCTCCGGTCCTGTTTCATTCGAAATAATTCCAATAGAGCATATTGTTCTCATTTAAATCCTGTAATGTAACTGAACACTTCAAGGCCAGTTTTGCGAACCGATTTTCTATAAATCCCGTCTGTTTTAGCCGCGTAATGTGCATAACGTAGACAGGATACAACCGAGCCTGCTGATACGCATTGGTTTGTATGCTCTGTGTTTGTCCAATCAATGTGTTTCACTTACTCTAAAATGTTTAAACACTCGGGAATTGGATAAGAAACGAGCCAATCAATACATTGTTATCAGGGAAACTTCACGAGGCCATGAAGTGTAACTCTACAATTACGCAGAAGAGCTTGAGTGTATGGTTGAGTGATTGGCTATCAACGCCAGTACTCGGGTGGATATAAGGAAGCGCTGGATTTGGCAATGAAGGAATCTACGCGTAAATCCACGGTAGGGAACTACAATTTTTTTTGTATGGGACAACTGTAATAGGCAATAGAATGTGAGAGAATCAATACCATGTCGATTTTTTTGCCTCAGAAAACTGATTTGTATGAACTACTAATTGGAATACTGTTAGCTCACTGTGGCTAAACTGATTGCTACTAAGGATAACGATTTTTTCTGTGTCAAGATATCGTTTTTTCAAACTGCTGAATCGACACTATGGGCAAGGATACTGACCAGTTTGCACATCAGGCTTAGCTGAGGAGTTTAATTCATGCAGCTCTCAAAAAACAGGGAGTGGAGTGAACTTCACCGTATTCAGAACCGCGTTCGAGGTCTGCTTGCTTGTGAACATTCAATAACTGATCCGGGGGTGCTATCTAGTGATCGAGTTCAGTAACAGCGTACTTCCAATTTGCAGGTCTATAGACGCGGGCATCTACATCTGCAGAAAGGGGTTAATGAAGCTCCCTCCATAGCAGTGGACACTCGGTAGTGAAGTGCTAGTGGAGAGGGGCCGGTTTGGGATTGGGCCCTAGCCGCCAGTAAAGGCTTTATCGTAGCTTGAAATATAATTTTAAAACCCAAAAGCAATATCAAATGTTTAAAGTGATTGTTATTTAACAGGGAAGCAATACTACTGATCAGGGGCGAAGCTAGAACCGGGAATTGGGGTGGCACAGACACGTCCCTTTATGACAATTAGGATAGTCCTGGCTAGTTCTCAATTATTTTTCTTTATTGACGCGTTTTCCAATTATCATATTAGGCAACTGAAGACACGGTTTCTCATGCGATCTAACAGCGATGAAGTCATGGGATAAATTCCATAAAACTGAGAATTGGGGTGGACGTAACATCTGTTTTAAAGAATTATTAGTCCTGACCTGTTCGCAGTCATTTTCATGATTAAAAAAATGTTCACTCCGAGAGCGCTCCGCACTTAACAGGTGCTGCTTGTTCTCCCCGATTAGGTAGGACGACAATCATTCATCTGGACGCGTTTGCATAATTTAAATCAACGTCAAATAGAGCCGCAGGCTTTTTATAGCCTATTTCACAGCCAAGTGCCACTTTTTTCCCACTCAATACCGAGAGTAATTTTGAATAACGTTGATTTAATTAAGCAAACATTTCCAGATGAATGATTGCCGTCTTACCTAATCGGGGAGAACATTGCTCTGGCTTGTGACCTTGTAGTTCAATGAGTAACAACATGGCTAGAGTCAGACAATTCTCGCTTGTCTGCGTGCGAACTCCTTTGGGCTCTAATTTCTCGGCTCAGCGCATGGTGGGGCTGCGTGGTGTAGCCCACGCAGTGGTAATTGCCTCCGGTGCAGCCCGCGCAGTGGTAATTTCTTACGGTGCGGCACCGTGCGCAGCCACTTTGGCAATTTGGCAGACAGAAATGCTCCGAGATAGGTGTGGCGGCATTGCAGGGGGAGGTGTTACATATTTATCATGACGCAGCGACAATTTTGTGGATTAAGGCTCCGCCAAAAATGCGCCTAGAGCTCACCAGCTCCAACCTGGTTTACTTTCTGTGCAATGGTAATTTGGCTGACCGGCGCACAGTGCGCGCACGTCACCGAAACCTCACAGGCAGGTTTCCAGAATGTCAGGCACATTTCACTGCAATAAATTATTACAGCAACCACTATTTAATGTAACACTCTGAATCAGTACAGACATTATTGTATCTACAGGTGCTGGTCAACGAATTAGAATAATTTGAAATAGTGCAATCGTAAAATTTTTAAATGCATGTTTTGTGCAGAAAGCAAATCAGGTGTTCACCGCGCCTGTCCTACTTGTTAGAGTAATCACTGAACTCGCTACCTGTAAAAAATTTGCTCAGCTGAGCTTTCCAAAAGGCCCATTTAGGCCATTTAACTGTGACACTGTTGTTTTATTGAATTAGAATAATGGAGAAACCGTTTCACTGAATTAGAATAATTTTTATTATAATTACAATCATCACTTTCTCAGTATTTTGTGGCTGCCCCCTTGGCTTGTATGACTGCCTGAAGTCTCCGCGGCATCGATTTGACCAGCTTGTCGCAAGTTTCTGCACTCCCTGCTTCCCAGGCTGTGGCGATGTTCTGCTTCAGTTGGTCCAGCCAGCGGAGTCGGCCTTCTGTCTCGAATTTTCCGCTTGACGATGGCCCAAAGGTTTTCAATGACATTGAGGTCAGGCTAGTTGGCCGGCCATGCCAAAACTTCAAGCTGTTTTTTGGCGAACCAATCTTTGGTCGACTTTGGCGCATTGGCCGGTGCAAGATCCTGTTGAAATATGAGGTCTTCTTCGCCGAACTGTTCCTCAACAATCGGAATCAGGAACGTTTCCAGAACATGTTGGTATACGGCAGCATTGACAGTCTTCTTGAGGAAGTAGAGTTTCCCTACACCCCGAGCGGACATGCATACCCAGACCATAACGCTCTGGGGAAACTTGACGGATCTTTTCACGGCCTCGTGGTAGTAGGTTTCACCACCACGACGCCAGACACGAGGACCTTGGTCACCAAAGGAGATGCAAAAGCGTAATTTGTCACTGAAGACCACTTTCTGTCAGTCTTCAGCAGTCCATTCGCCGTGTTCTTTGGCCCACTTCAGCCATTTATCCATTTGTTTCTTGTTCAGCATTGGTTTTACCGCTGGAACGCGAGATTTGAAGCCGAGTTCGCGCAGACGACGGTAAGTGGTTGATCTCGAGACGTTAGTGCTGGTCTGCTCGTTCCACAAGTCACTGAGCTCGGAAGTGGACTTGAACCAGTTGATAACTGCGATCTTTCTCAGCTGCTTGTTGCCGCAAGCAGAAGTTTTTCGGACGCCGGAACAGTTGGTGTGCTTGCTCCAGTCTTTCTTGAGAGCTTTGCAGACGGAAGACTGGCTGATGCCGAGCTGCTCAGTAATTTTAGTTTGGGTCAAGCCTTGTTGGAGAAGCGTTGAATTTGAGCCACTATTCCGGTTGAGAGGTCGCGCTGCTTACCCATGATTGATTTTACAACTTAGAAATTCTACTCAACCCTGACTTTATACTGCACAGTGAACGCTCTTCACAGAAAACAAAAATTCAAGCACTTATTCTCATTCAATGAAATGACTTATGAATTATTCTAATTCAATAAATCAACAGTGTCACAGTTAAATGGCCTAAATGGGCCTTTTGGAAAGCTCAGCTGAGCACTCTTTGATTACTCTAATAAGTAGGACAGGCGCGGTGAACACCTGATTTGCTTTCTGCACAAAAAATGCATTAAAAAAATGTAAAGATTGCGCTATTTCAAATTATTCTAATTCGTTGACCAGCACCTGTATATCGATTGTCCTGATGTCAGATGAGAGAGAGAGAGAGAGAGAGAGAGAGAGAGAGATGTGTGCATGTGGGCCCGTGAGTGTGTGTGTAGGCTATGTAGGTATGTGTCCTTCAGCTGCTTTCTCACCAGAAGCGAAACTTAATTTTTTGCACGACTGAATACATTCAAAGTCAATGCAAACACGTGAATACACGCGTGTGTGCATTGACTTTGAATGTAATCTGTCGTGCGAAAAATTTGTTTTGTGTCCACTATGCAAGTGGCTTAATACTATTATTGTCACTTAGGTTTTATCATTTTTAGTGGGGTAAGGAATAGAGCCTGATTGCTATGATCTCTTACTGAGTTGAGATTACATATTGAAAATAAATGTGTTACGTATCTTGCATTGTTGTCCTTGCATGTTCATGCCAAAATTTTAAGCAGCAACAGGGTGTAATAATAGGAACACGCTATCCATCGTTTCTCTTCCCAATGATGCAGGCAAGAGAAATAAATGGGCAACCGTCGTATTTCATTCCAACTTCATAAGTTCGAATGATCTGACTTAGTTTTGTTTTGTCATTCCATTCAAGTTCGCCAGTGGTAATAATTCACGAATGCCCTAGCTAGCCAGCTAACTCATATTTGCAATGCCTAAAGCTGCAGTTGGTCAGTATTATAAAAGTAACTTTTTGTCATTTTGCTAAAACTGTCACTGTGGACAGACAGTATTGCGTAAAACTAGTACTCTGTGATTTAAAAAAGGCTTCTTTAAACCCACCTACTGCTCCTGCTGCAATTTAAAAGAATCGTTCGGACCGACCAAAAAGAACCTATCAGAGCCAGCATGACGTCTGACAGCCGTCAAACAGTGCACATGCACGTGCTGCAGACAGCCCCTTCCCCTTTCTCCTCAGTTCACGCCAGTGCTCAGTCCAGCTCAAATCTCCAAGATAGGGTTCAGGAGATAAGAGAAACTAATGGCGCAACAACAGCCATCTCCGAGGAAAAAAATACCGAAACCTCTGTTACCATCAACAGCACACATGGCTAAGACAAGTAAGAAGAGGAAGCCAGAAGAAAAAAAGCACAAAAGAAAGAATTAGACAGAGCCCGGGATAAAATAAGAGTGAACATCGGAGTGGCTTTTCACAGGTGGAGGGAACTCTGTGATCTGGAAGGATTAAAAACTGATGCAGAGTTGGCAACGTTTCTGCTTGAGAGGTAAACCCCTACTTTATTTGTTGGTTCATTTTTGTTCCGCAATGCTCTGCAAATAAACAAGTTAGCGTCACTCGCATGCACAGCTGGTAGTAATCCCAGCTCTGACAGGCATTAATTTATTTTCGCTCTGCAAATAAGCGAGTGAACGTTGCTTACAAGCACAGTCACAGTTCGAATAGCCATAGTCTTGTAATTGTCACAGTGCTCCGTAGTGCATGTGATGTCACTGCGATGTTGCAGTCGAGCTAACGTTAGCTTGTTTCCGATGCTAGGGCTAACGATACTGGCATCATTTTATTAGAAAGTAGCAGAAAATATCTTGACAAAGTGACCTGGCAGTCTTATCGGTTGCGTTGTTGTCCTCATAAATATGTGTAATGTTTCTGTGCTCTCACAGCTAAATGCTGTCATACATGGTTTACTGGCCATTCAGCAGGATTCACAACAGTTTCTGTTCTCAAAAAACTGGTAACTTACTGAAATAAGCGTGTGCTGGGTTTTTACTTAATATATACTGCTGTAGATTACTTTTCATGTTGACATGATTTATTTCTGCTCGTTTGTTGTCCTGCAGTGTTGACTGTTCACAACAGTAATATCTAGCCTCTGCAACTTGACCGTTTTCATAATGCAAAATCTCTCCACAGTTGCATGCATAACAGCTTGCGTGCCTTTGCATGCACGGCAGCCTTCCGGGGGAGGGTCTTAGGGCAGGAGTGCAGTGGAGAGGAAGGGGGAATGATCTGAAAGTTGCATTTTTTCAATTTTTTACGCCAAGTCCTCTCTCTCCGCAAAGTTACCAACCTCAGCTTTGATATAGACGTAAGCGGGCAGACAATATGCCTGAAGCAGCAAGGTAAAATGCAACATTCATGCATCATGCAGAAGTAGGACAGAGGCTTCTTTATTCCTATTTTAAAGGTCAGAAGAGGAGCTCATTTGATTGGTGAAGATTTCACTCGGCTGTGTTAAACCCACTCGGGCCTTCTCTCATCCCTCTTTGCCACTTGCGCCAGCAGGAGGGACAGTGGCGGGACAGAGGAATACTTGCACCGGGCACGAAATTGCAAAGTACGCTGGATACACCCCTTTGGCGCGGCGCTCCCCCCATTCGCCGCACCTGCACCAGGTCTACGAATTTAGAGCCATTTATCTTCACCGAATTCAAGACAATAAACAAAACACCCAACGCTCTGCACCTGCCTAAGAAACCGACATGTTTTAAAGTCAAAAGCCTTAAACTTTTGCCAATTCTGGCAAGCTAATTTACTTTTTGCTAACGTAACTTAGCTTTGCGCTAGACTCATAAGCATTCCATGGAGTATTGTGAAATATGGGTCTACCCTGAAATGTTACGCACATTGTACCGCGTTATTTAACACTCCTTTTTTTATGTCCTTCCCCTGTTATCTTATAATCACCGTCTCCGTTCTAAAATGTACACCTAATCAATCTTCGTCGCATGCTCAACTGTTGCATTCTCTTTCAGGACTAGATTATCTTCATTCAGATGAAAATCAGCCACACCATCGAATCTACCTGCATCACTCCCGTTGATCTCAGATGGTGCTCACAAACAGATGTTCGGATTTCATGTACTCTGACGTTTGGTTGTATTTTCCTCTTTTTTCCATTGTGGTCCTATATTATTTAGAAAAAAAACAGAATTTATTAGAAGCTAAAGAACACATCTTAACTAGGGGTGCCAATAATTATGGAGGGCGCTGTATATGTATGGCCAAGATGCACATTCCTCCATTACCCACACTTATTTTAAGTGTGTCCAAAGCTAATTTTTTTTTTCTTGAACAAATTTATTTTAAGCAGTACTTTCTAAGCAGACCTGGAATGGTCATCAACTGGCAGACTTGTAATTTGACCAAGAAAAAAATTCATCATTGGCCACATGTATAAGTGCAAACATCGGCCTTAAAATAAAATATACTGAGCAACAAAAGAAACGCAAGTTAGCTAGTTATTTAATGTACTCTTATGGTTACTCAGTCAAAGTAACTAAAAAGCAAAGAAAAGTTTGGTGAAACGAGTGTAAATGTGCACACGCTACTGATAAATTTGATTTTCCATAATAATTACTCACAAACTTATTTTCCCGTCTGTCTTTAATTAGCTTGCGTTTCTTTAGTTGCTCAGTATGCTATATTTGCACACTAATGCCAGCTCACTTTACTGACTTGGCTACGTCTGTAATGTTGATCACAGGAAGACGGCCAGGTGTACCGCCCTCTCACATCCGCTGCAGTACTAATTCAGAGGAGACAAGAATGCGTTTACATATGAGGGCCCGTTCGTGTTCACATAGCCTGAATATAAATTATTATTTTTTTTTGTCGCTGCCAAGGAACGAGGCATTAATGATTTAAAAGAGAAAAATAAACAGTTTTGGTGTCGATAATTTGTGACTGTCAAAAACATTTATTCACGGATTTATCAGTGTGTCTTATTCAATTATTCCCTCTGGAGAAATTTCTTTTTGGCCCCCATGGCATCACATGACTTGCAATATCAGCTTGACCGCTAAGCCCATATCGGCGTGCGTTCCAGCCTTCGTTGATTGTCCAGTTCTCCTTATAGGTCCATGATAGCGGCGTGTAATGATCAAATCTGTGGTGAACTTCCCAGATCTCTGGACCATAAATGGAGCCACATATACAGTAAGCAACGGTGACACCTGCACTAATGTACAACCTGAATATCTGCTCAATATCATGAATGTGAAAGAAATCTCATGTTTCACTAATGCATACTTAATAGAAAAAGAAAATGACTGAGAGAAAAATCTGTAACATAAAAAAATCTCAATTTACTAGGCAGCCAACACAGAAAGAGAGGGGAGCCAATTGAAGCGCAAAACAGCTCAAAACAAGTGGGAATTCAGGGCAACATGAGTTGAACATATACAGGCATTGGTTAAGCTATGGTCAGTCAAAGTCACTGCCATGTGACTGTCAAAGCATTCCTTGGCCTCTCTTCAGCTAAACCTTTTCAAATGATGGAAAGATGGTGACCTTCAGGCGTTTTATTGTTTGGTCACATTCTCATTATTTCAAGTATTGTTCTACAAAAAAAAAAGAAAAAAAATCCAAGTCATAATATCTGGACTTGGTATGGAAATTCTATTAATATATTTTGGTTCTGCATAAGGGTTGTCGTTCACTTTAAGTATTGGTCATTATTATCACTGTAACGTTTGAAATTGCAAGGATTTGATTATGGGAGTATTCTGGCGGACAAGTGATTATCATTTTGAAAGTTTATACACGCTCTTTCCTTAGTCACCAGGCAAGTTTCAGCTTGTCTAGTTTTCATAGCTTGTTTTTTTTTTGACCCCTCTGTGGGGTACATTTTAGAGAGATCATTTAGGCTGCATGAATGAATGGCCTATTCTGTTATTATGAGTTAAACATTTAAATCTGCCTCTAGCTGAATAAGCCATTGAGGATTAGGTGGGTATAAGTCTTTTCTTGTGGCTTTGTTAGCTAGGAAATGGTAGGTAGAGTTGCTTGACTATTGTTTGCTCATCAGATAGTTTCATTAAATTGTAGCTTATCACTTAAAATTTGAGTTTCAGCGCCATATTGTCTGTTTAGTGAGTTACCAGCTTTCACATTTAAGTGGAATATTTCTGAAAATTAGTGATTGGATGCCAAAATTGCGGTGATTTGTGAATTTCATATTTTACGTGTGACCACTTTTAAGTTTAGCTATTTTTTATGGCTTCATAGCAATTAAATGGCTTTCGTGTCCTCATTGAGCTTGGTTAATGTTAATTTTGTTTTACGGCTTTATAAGATGACATCAGATCAGGCATTAGTTCTAGAGCCTTCTGTATAAGTGCATGTAAGACTTATAAAAGGCAAGTTTTAAAATCTGGCCACAATTCATGATGTCGATACCCCAACTATTGAGATGTGCACTAAGGAAACAGTTAAAGCAGCCCTGCAAGGTGCTTTAGTTAAAAGACAGAGTTTTGCTAGCATTAGAGGAGAAATCTCACGTCTACTGCTGAGATTGGAATTGTAAAATCATATGAAAGTGCCTGCATTTTGGGGAAAAAATGCAAAATGTTCAGCTTGAACAATGTCAAGTAAAGCCGTGCACACACAGTACGATATTGGCCCGTTTTTGACCCGATTTTCGAGTTGCATGACTTGTTTTGAAGTTGGGCCGACTTCCAGCTTCATCGTGCGTAGTTTGCTTAGCAGTGTACAGAGGAGACCGAGGGCCAATATGCTGCTCCCGACTGTTACGTGCCAGGAAACTTCAGGCACTTGCTGATCATCCCGCACCTGCAACTGTACCTGGAATCTGGCCCTTCAGCTTCAGGAGCAGCTGATTGCCTCGTTGGCTCCACCTGGATGCACCTACAAAAGGACCTGAAGTGTGGAGGTGGGGAGGGGAGACTGTGGCTTATTTTGTGTTTGTTTGAGGCGTTTTTAGAAGACTCACCCTAATTTTCGCTTGGTCGGGAGACAGATTGACTTTTTAACATCTAGGGTGTAGTCTTCAGGGGCCCTGCTTTGGCCCGTCTAACACCACTTGAGTTTTGTGTGTATTTTCTCTCACTGCCCCTGTGTGAATTGACAGACAGAGCGTCATAGCACCCTGAAGGTTTTTTTTTTTTTTTGCAATAATGACCAAATTGTGTGTTATCCCGCTTGTTACACGACTACTTACCAGTGAAATAAACTAGTTGACATAAAATGTTATTTTCATATGATTTTATTGATTTAAACAAGTGACTAGGTGCAAACCTAGTGTATGGCTGGGCCGCATGGTGCGTTTTTCTAACTAACGTTAGTTCATTAGTGTAAAGTTGTCTTCTTCTACTTCTCCTGGTCTTCATCGACTTCTTGTGCGCCTCCATGTCTTCAATCAAAACTTTATTGACAAATGCCAATAGCCAGAACAGTCCACCAGGACCAACTAGACGTGCAGTGTGAGGCTGTGAGCATTCAGATCTCGGCAGACAGTCGGACCGTACAGTGTGAGCACCCCAATTGTGAGTCTTGGCTTCACAACGCAGACAATTTACTTGTACAGAGGGAGGTGGAATTAACAACACAATTTTTAAACTTGTACAGTGTATACCTGGCTTAAGAGCCCATGGACAAGAACTCAGAAACAAACTGGCTACAAGAAAACTTGATTCTGAGGCCAAGAAAGAGGGCGTCTTCTCATTAAGACACTGATTCATTTTACAGTCATAAAATTAAGCTTAATTTACTTTTGGCAGAGAGAGATGTTGAGAACTTTGGCCGACATTTTGAGCATGTTGTCACGCACCTCAATTGGCTGAAAAGAGACTGGGCTTTCCTTCTGAAATGTCTTTTGGAATAGAAAACTGAAAGGAATTATCCTTCCTTGACCCTACAGCAGCGTAATCATTGTGATGAGTCAATCGTTAAAACTTTATTTTTCCATTAGGAACTTCTTTCACGGTAAACATTGTCCGTGCAGAGACATCACAGGTGCAAGTACACATTCATTCACACATTAAACATTCGTAGATCTACACACTCATGCAATTAATAGGCATATAAGAACATTGTACAGATAAGGGGAACCGAGGTTAAAAGTCAACAATCAGACGGATGGAGGTGGGGAGGAAGCTGGAAGTGGCTCTTTTTGTTCTAAATGGGAGTGACCTGTACCTGCGCCTTGAGGGAAGCGGGTCATAGTGGGGGTTCAGGGTGTGCGGGGGGGTCGGAGGCCATCAGTTTGCCTTTCTTCAGCACTCTAGTGTTGTAGATGGTAGTGAGTGACTGCAGCTCCGGGCCAATGATTTTGCTGCTGATTTTGATGATTCTATTGAGGGTGTTACGATGAGTACGGGTGAGTGAGCCAAACCACGCAGTAATATTAAAAGTGAGGATGGATTCGATCATTATGATCTTATATAAAAGCGTGACATGTTTGTCGAGTTTGGCAGAGAGAGGCGCTGATTAATTAGCGGTGCTTATCTCAGCGGGCTGGTAGCCAAGAGAAGCTGTGGGATCCTTTCCTTTTAGAAAACTTCAAAAAGAAATCTGTTCAGCAGCTGTACTCGCAGTTGAATATGTTTTCACACACAGGATCGCAAGAGAATGACACCGTTCATTCATCCATGAGTAATAACTCAAAACAAAGGTAAAACACCCAAGATAAGAGAGAGGACAGACGTCTTTATTGCAAAAAGCCCGGACATGAGTGTTTGATATTAAAGGAAGAGCAGCTTAGCACGGGTTCTCGTAAATTCTGCTTTTAGGTCAATTTCACCGGCCCTTTCCTTTACATCCAAATCCAAAAAGATACAGTTTGTATGCAAACCTTTTCCCCTTCACTGAATCCGTCTTAAGTCAAATAACTTTGTGGCAACGTGGTCACTGGCTCTCAATTTTCTCTGCTAATTCCCAATGTAACATTCATCCTTGGAAAAATTTCAGCTGGCAGAGACCAGTTGAGCCGTGAGGAAACAGGATAAAAAATTAAACTTTGATTATCAGGGGCTCCTGCATGATTTACATACATGTGACTTGGACTATCTGATCTAGACCTGGCCATTTCATCCAACTGTTGTAGGCATCAAATTCAAAATGAGTGAATATTTCCAAAAAAACAATCAAGATTATCAGTTTTAATAAGAAATATCTTGTCTTTGTTGTGTAATTGAATATAGGTCGAAAAGGATTTGCAAATCATTCTGTTTTTATTCACGTTTTACACAACGTCCCAACTTCATTGGAATTGGGGTTTGTATTTCAGACATTTGGCCTTCTGTTGAAAATGAGGAAGTTCATGAATTTACATTGTAAGATAAAACCTGATTTTTTTTCTGAACAGCACTGCTCTTTTGTTTGATTCCATTATTTACTGCTGCTCTTCATATACTGGCACAAAAAAAAGTTGACATGCTCTGTGGTGTATTCTGTGATACATGAAACCAAGTGCGCTGTTGTGTATCCTGCAATCCATGTAACAATGTGCTTTGTTGTGTATGCTGTTACAGATCTGGCTAAGTGCTCTGTAGTGCATACTGTAATAGATCTGGATTATTGCTTGGTGGCGTATATTGTAATAGATCTGGCTAAGTGCACTGTGGGGTCTACTGCAATAGATCAAGCTAAGTGCTCTGTAGCTTATGCTGTAATAGATTTTGCCGCTGCATTTTGACAGAAATATCCTTGAAGAATAAAGGACATAAAACATATCACAGTTTTTTACACTGTGGCCATTGTCAGAAACCCTTAACTTTCCCATTAAATGTTTATTTTACTGCACGTGGTTTGTTACCCAAATAACGCATATCTATTTGATATTTGGATGATGGTATAAAGCTGAGCACACAGTGAGCCATCAACATGTGAACAAAAACTTTCCATCCTACCAAAATCCCATTTTCAAATGCTCATAGATCCCAAATGGTTCATCAGAGTGCAATGTTGATGGCAGATTCTGAAAGCCAGGGCAAAAATGAACAAGACTAGCAATTTAACGCTCTCTACCTTATTTAGAAAAAGATTTTATGACCTTCCAAAAATGCTCGCAAGCCAATGTCAAGATTCGCAAGTGCAAAAATCAGAGGCGACACCCAAATTTAAAATGGCTCTCGGAGGAAAACCGTTCAAGATATTGAGATATGAAAAACATTAAACACTGTATATTGTCTTCATACTGTCTCCGACAAAATACGAAAAGCCGAAGTAAATTTAGAAATCACTGCTTAATTTTTTTGATATTGGGCAATAAATATTTTTACTGCACCCTAAAAACTGCATTGATTTCAATAATTTTACTATCCATCAACATTACTGGATATTTTTATATCGGAAAGTATAAATGGATGAATAAAATAATCTAGCGCACAATTTACCATAAAGTGTAAATACTTTAAAAATACAACTGTGGATCAAGGTAAAGGTGAACTTATCTACTACAAGACAAGTTAGCGAAGTGAAAAGAGGTAGTTGACTTTCTGGTGCAACAATTTTTGGTGACAAGTATAAATTATGGTTGAAATAATAGACATGAGAAAGTACAATATAAAGATTAGACTCCATGCGTAGGATACAGCGTTTGAGGCAACGGTTTTGAAATAAAGTCCATCATGCTGAAATAGCATCGGAGTGTCAAACCTCATATGCGGGTGATGTGCAAGAATGCCGCTTAGACAAGGAACATTTGTTGCTCATAGATCTGCAAGCCTTGTCAATTTTATCCAGATCGGTACCAGCTTTCTACTTGCATCTCTGGGTGATGCCACTGAAGATAATTTTTATCTCCGGATACTGCAGGTGAGTAGAGCAAGTCCTCCTTCATTACTGCGATGAGGTTGATACTTGAGACGTCCCCCAGGTCATTTTCACCACTGTGGACAAAGAGGACATCCAGTGCAGCTCTTCTGCAAATGGACTGCGAGAAGAAGGGGAGAAGGCTCTTCCGCTTCAGACCACAACTGCCAAACCAGCGGATGTAGATGCCAGCCACACTAAGGATGTTCCTAACGGTCTTTGCAATTCTCTCAGCCCCATGCTGGACAAATCTGTCTCTGATGATCCAGACATTGGCTGGAAAAAAAAAAAAAAACATTGTAATAGTGAAAAATGTATTATATTGTAGGCTATGGAAAAAAGAAATTGGGAAACCTCACATTATAGGACCTCTGCATAGTTATTTGAAAATAACTATTCCCTTGGCTATGTGGTTATAAATAAATAATAAAAAATAAGATCTGCTGTTTTGTTTTACAGTAAATTGGAAAAAAAAAAAGCATAAAAAAATCATTACATTTTCTCAACTGCGAATATATTTTTGGCTTCATCTTTTGTCAGGCACTAATTACCTGACTGGGCTCTAACTGCACTTGTGCAAAAACTGTGCAGTCTATATTCCAACAGCAATGGAGGCAAGATAAGAGAGAAATTTTAAAAAGGTGAATTAAACACAAAGAGCAGAGAAGTTCCACGTGGGAGCACACCAGTGAAGCCATTAAACGTGATGACGAGTCAAGTGCAGGGTATGTCATATGTAACAGCCGCGAGGCGCTATACTGTATTTTTATTATGGCTTCAAAACAGGTACCATGACCCCAGAACATCATGTCTTTCTGCTTGTCTCTTGGCATTCCAAGCCCGTCAAATGAAATAAACAACTTGAAAATATGCTAAATGCAGAGCCTGTCTTAAAAAAAAAAAAAAAAAACGGCAAGTCGATATATATTTAGCGTTTGCCGTACATGTTCATTCTGCTGTTAGGAGAAGGATTTTTTTTTTGTCAGTTGTAAATGCTCGGCCAGGGCTTTAGACCAGGGAAACTGGTCTGCAGAAGGGCCAAGGAGTCGCAGGTTTTCATTCCAACAGAGGAGAAGCTCACCTGACACAGCTAATCAACTGTGCAGGCTGAGATCAGCTGGTTAAATAAGTTGTGTCAGGTGTGCCTCTACTCGGTTGGAATAAAATTTTTGCAGCCCTACAGCCCTTCAATGGACCAGTTTGACACCCTTGCTTTAGACTGACAAGTTCATATCGACTTGGCTGCACCGGTGCCTGTGGCAGGGAAATTAGATGATTCAATTGAAGAAAGATGTAGTAGGTAGGTTGGCATACATGACAAAAAATATAGCGAATTTGTTAAGGGATCACCCAATCTTCAATACTACTGGTGCAAGCTCAAAAAACCTAGCAAAATGACACCTTTTCTGTCAGTACCCCAACTATTACGAAATTCTGGGCATTTGTCAGTCTGAAAAAGGTCCTGGGTTATTCTTTCAAATTTTTTTTCAAATGTGATCAAAATGCGATAAAACAGATGGAAATAAATTGACTATAACCTCCTTAAAACTCAATGGAAATTGATGAAAATTTCCACAAGTAAGGAACGGTATTCAGTCTCTGTTGCGGTAATCAGTTGATTTGGGACAGATGCTGATGCTACCATTTTTTGGAACTTAGTTTGCTCCTTTTGCAGTATCCAATTTGAATAAAACCTCTTCCAAAATAGCTCAGATACCCAATCAACATTATATAGGTTTAGACATATTTTGCTTCTCTTCTGATAACTCAGTGAGTGCAAACTTTTGGCCTCTTATAATCTGATTTGAATTTGGAGTGTTGTTGACAACCATTTCGAAAAAATCAATAATGAGGGGGAATGAAAATTGTATGGTCTGCAAAATAGCAGGAGAGGAGCAGAATTTCAAATGGGTATTTTTCCACCGCATACAGCGGCAATGATCACACTAAAAAGTGGTTTGCAGCAGTCACACAATGATGTTGCTTTGTCAGGGACCCATATCAGGCTAACGTAATCTCTTTAATTGTATATTTATTCATATATTGCAATGAAAATGCTTGAATATCTATTAGACGAACATGCCAGGCATGCATAACTACAGTGTATGATAAACATTCCACACCTTCCTGACTGACTCGAGAAGGCTGGTGTTAATTTCGCCCCGTCAAAAAAAATAAAATAAAAAATAAAAACGCATGGATCAGAGCTGAAACAACTAGCCTACTTCTTTGTGAAGGCTAGCAGCATCTCTAGTCTTTAGAGTAAATCATTCGTGAAAAGTAGCATACATTAATGAAACACAATATATTTTTAAAGCAATATAGCCTGGAGGTGGAGTGAGATGTCCATACGGGTGCCGGTCTATAAATCGTTAAAAAATAGTAATCTTTAAATAAATATTAAAAAAATAAAATTTATTAAAACAAATGAAAAATAACAACAATCACCATGTTTTCATGTGGTTGGCGATTTAAGGCTGCCTCAGAGCTTGTGAATTTTCTGGCGTGCTTTCGCATACAGTATGCATTCAGGGTACTGTTGCATGCAAACATGAACTTGATATTCTAGTTCATGTCAGCGCTTATTTAATCAGTGTCATAACGTAACATCACATAACATAACATAACATAGCATGAATGGCAAGAACAGGCCTTTCAGCCCAACTACGCTCAACAGTTTCTTTATACTATTGTGAATATATCCCTTCAGATACTCAATAACTCAGTGGTATCTAGCTTTAAGTCAAGCCTGCTCTTGAAAACCCCCAAAGTCTCTGCCTCAACAATATGGTCAGGCAAGCCATTCCACATTGAAATTACTCTTTGGGTGAAGAAATATTTCGGAATATCAGTGCTAAATTTACCTTTAGTCAACTTCCATTTGTGACCTCGAGTTCTACTCACAACACTTGGTCGAAGGAATCCTACATAATTTACTTTGTTAATCCCTTTAACATATTTAAAGACCTCAATAAAATCACCCCTCAGTCTCCTTTTCCTTTTTTAAGGATCTTTTTTAAGGATCTTAAGAGATTAAGGATCTTCAGCCTCTTCTCATAGCTTTCGTCTTTTATACCTGGAATAAGCTTAGTGGCTCTTCTCTGAACTTTCTCTAGAGCCTCTATATCTTTCTTAAAGTATGGTCCCCAGAACTGCACACAATACTCCACATGTGGCCTGACGAATGTGTTGTACAAAAGAAGCATCACCTCCTTAGATTTGTACTCAATACTTTTAGCAATGTATTCCAGCATCCCATTGGCTTTTTTAACTGCTACACCACAATGGCTAGAGCCTGTGAGGGTTTGGTCAACAATCACTCCCAGATCTTTCTCGTGTACAGAATATTTCAGTTTTAAACCTCCCATGAAGTAATCCCGTCTGTTTTTATTACCTACATGTACAACTTTACATTTTGCTACATTAAATTTCATTTGCCACATTTCTGCCCAATTCTGGATTCTATCCAAATCATCCTGAATCACTTTAGTGGGCCCTAAACTATTTGCCAAACCCCCCAATTTAGTATCATCTGCAAATTTAACCAATCTGCTCTCAATATTACTATCAAGGTCATTAATGTAGATGAGGAACAGCAGGGGCCCCAACACCGATCCCTGGGGGACGCCACTCCCCACCATACCCAGCTCAGATGAGATATCACTAACCACCACTCTTTGTGTTCTGTCCTGTAACCAGTTTTGAATCCACTCCAGAATACCTCCTGTAACTCCAATGGAGCTCAATTTAAAAATTAGTCTCTTATGCGGTACTGTATCGAATACTTTCTGAAAATCCAAGTATATGATGTCATAAGCCCTGCTCTGGTCATAAGTCCTGGTGGCCTCTTCAAAAAATTCCAGAAGGTTTGTCAGGCATGACCTTCCCTTACGAAAACCATGTCGGCTATCTTTCAAGATACTGTTCAGTTCAAGAAATAAGTCCAGCTCATCTTTGATGATAGATTCCAATATTTTGCACGCAATGCAAGTTAAACTGACTGGCCTGTAATTTCCTGGCTCGGTACGGTCCCCTTTCTTATATATTGGTACAATATTGCCCTGTTTCCAATCATTTGGTATTTCTCCAGTCTCTAAAGACTGCCTGAAGATAGTGGATAGCGGCTTACAGATGATCTCACAAACTTCCCTGAGCACTCTAGGATATAAGCCATCAGGACCCATGATTAACATCTATAGAAATATTTCTGGCAGCTATGGACTCTCAATTTGTCCTCCCTCAGGTAGGAGCATTTGCCTTCCATATCTGCTATTCAGCAAATTGCGTGTCTATCTAATGTGTTGTCTCCTTCAATTAGTTTGCGGCCTGTGTGTTCCTTGATTCCAGCTTTCTCATCTCGTTGTTCCCCTACCTCACGTGTGAGACGTATTAATACCCCCCCCCCCCCCCCCCTTCAGCTTCTCAGTTCCTGGATTTTCACTTGCTAAATGCACTTTGGCACCAATTTAGTATCTGCTTGTGAAACTCTTTGTCTTTTGAAAGTAAAACATAATCTTCATTGATAGTAACACACAGAATTACTTTTCCTTGAATACTTAATAGGAACAAGATCCCAAGCCTCTCTCAGGGTCTTAAGGATTGAGACCATGTTCTTGTCAATCTGCTCCAAGTCTGTTCCGCTGTCCAGTTTATTAGGAACAAGCTTCCAAGGCTTCTGTGGTCATCAGGATTGGGACTGTGTTCCTCCTAAACTTCCCCATCCTGCTATCCAACGGTTCAGCTCTGGCAAAGTATGCCCTCCACCTGGGAGTCATGCTGGAAACCCACTGGCCGGGCATCTGTAACATTTAAATTGAACAGTGCTATTCTCCCCTGGGCTCCGTCCCACTGTCTACCGTATTATTATCAATCAACCTGGTCTGGATCATAACAGCATTAATTTGTTCATGAGAGGACTACTGCAGTAATACAACTCCAATTCTGAAATAGTTGAGACGAAATGTAAATTGTGAATAAAATCAAAATGCAATGACTTTTAGATCCCATGAGCCAATGTGTTATTTACAATAGAAGATAGATAACATTTCAAAAGTTGAAACTCAGACATTTTATATTTTTATCCACAAAATGAGCTTATTTCAAATTTTCTGGCTTCAACAGGTCTCAAAAAAGGGCTGAAAAAGCAATTAATACACAAGAGAATCAGCTGAAAGAACATTTAGCAAGTAATTAAAGGGGACCTATTATGCTATTTTTCCAAGTTTATATTTTGGTCTTTGACTACCCTAGAGTGCTCCTGATTGCGCAAAGTAAAAAAATGGTACTTATTTCTGAGTTAAGAGGGAAACATAGACAGTGAGGAGCAGCTAAAAGTGGACCAACAGCTCATGGACTGCTTCGGTATGTATTAGGACCTGCTGGTTCATGTGAATAGCTGTGGTGTGCTGTTAGCGTGGAGAAACGAACAGCTTGCGCGCTGGCATATGATGGAGGGGCGAAAGCTCCAGGCTAAACAGCCTTTTCTGAAATTACCTGTAGTAATGGTTTACTCATTGCGTCGGAATTACCAGCTTTTCCTCGCGGAAAATGGGCGAGTTATGGATATTGCGCGAGAGCTAGAAAGAGCTCCGGTTATGTCGTGAACATAATATAGGTTTTACAGACCGTAAAATTCTGTTAGCGTGAACCGTTGCTTATGTGGAGCTAGCGAAGCGATCACTTTTACAGGAAAGAATTTACTATTCAATCGATGACAATGCAGAGAAATCGTTTATTATACTGGACATGTCATAGCTTGTGCGCTTCCCTATTGCTTTCACTGGTGGCATCAGAGAGCTTGCCCAGACATTGGAGATGGATCAGGCTGACCATGTTCATGGATAAGTAAAGCGATCGTTTCATAAGCACCCAAAAACGCACCCCAAGCTCTGCAAAACCTACATCTGGTCTAACTGCAGCCCAACTCGGCAGACACATACAGCACCTCTCCGGTTAGCTTCAACTGTAGTGGCTACAAAGGGGCAATGTTATGATGAAACTGTCACATTGAAGCTTACCGAAGTAACACAAGCATACCGATCATAATTGCTGCATGTAAGTTAACCAGGAGCATTTTTAATTAGCAGAGCACGCGAACTCACATGCAGTAGCTGATAAGCGGTCATGACTTTGAATGAAATCTGTAGCGCAAAAAATTTGTTTTGCATCCGGTGTGAAAGCTGCTTAACGCGCCCATAACGCCTGTATTCGCATCTTCGCATTGACTTTGAATGTAGCTAATCTGTCGCGCAAAATATTCGTTTCGTGTCCGATGTGAAAGCAACTTTATGGATAGTACGCGACAGCTAAAGAGAGCTTAGTTATGTTATGAACATAATACAGGTTTTGCAGACCGTAAGTTCAGTTAGCGCGGACAAGTTGCTTATGTGGAGATAGTGAATCAATCACTTCTACAGGAAAGAATTACCAATTTAATCTCCGCCTTTTTCGGCTTTTTATTAGCCACAACAATTTCTAAAGGGGAATGAAATTTTGTCAAGGTAGTGCAGAGAAATCATTTGTAAACCGGTAGAGCTTCTGCATTTTGCATTGCTTTCACGGTAGCACCAGAGAGCTTGCTCAGACATTTGCAAAGTATCTGGCTGATCCTGGTCATGGTTAAGTGAAGCGATCACTAACTTTAGTGGCTACAATCTGGCAACGTTATGATGAAACTGCCACATTGACGCTTATCGAAGTAACAAGCATATCAATCAGAATTGCTGCATATACGTTAACCAGGAGCATTTGTAATTAGCACGGCGGCACGCAAAATAACATGCAGTTGCTGGTAACCGAGCGGTCGTAACCACAGAGACAAACCCTTACAATACAGGTTTTACAGACAGCAAGTTCCGTTACCCTGAACAGTTGGACCAAGCATCCAAATTACAAACAAGTATTAAAAGTTAGCTTCAAATGAGGTTTATGTTCACCCACCTTCTGTAGAATTTCCCCTAATATCACTCATGCATATTTAGGACACAAACATTAGCAACAGTAACTTGGCTATGTTAGCCGCTGTGCTACAGCCACAATCAAGTGGCTATCACCTCATGTTGGCTTATGCAGTAACCTTTAACTGGAACCTTTAACCAGAACCCTAACCCTAAGCATCAAAAAAGGACGCCAAAAGGCTCTTATTTTTATGCTTGGTCAGGTAGCGTCACTATATTGCAGGTCAGAATGAGTCTGTGTTGTTTAATGTCATCTCACTTCTCCCCAATACACATATAATGACACACAAATTAATTTTGCGCAAAACAAGCTGTTCAAGCAATGGATGAATTTTATACACCGCATGAGCCTGAAAGTAAAAACACAGAGAACAAGTCACAGCTGCTGAATTTGTGGAGAGAAAAATGCACAACTCATTCAGATCCCCAATATGGCCTACAGCGACACATCAGAACCATGATGGCAAACATTCTTCCAAAGTTGGCGGACACCTGGTCAAATAAATCCAAGCCTCTCGTGGTTCTCATCAACTCCATGGCGACAAGTTTCCATGATACGAAAGGCATTGTTAATTCCTCTGGCAAAAATCAAGGGCTTGGCTGTGCCTCGGACACCATTGTTTTCACCCAAAGGGGTAAACAATAAAGTGAAGTCTTCTATGTTGTCTTTTTGGATATATCATCACGTCCTTAGTCATTATTTCCACAAATTGCGTGCCATTGTCAAATAAGTTAAATTTCTTATTATTCTGTCGGAATGCCAGATTAAATTATCCAAAGTGTCACATTTAGCTCCTGCCCTCTGTTTGCCTCTGTCTGCTGTTGAATATGCACAACAGTAACTGTCTGCATTAAGTGTTCAGCCATGTGATAATAAAAGCTTTTTATTTGCATTACTTTGAAAAGTTTGAGGGTGCGGATCTCATCTTTTTTTCTGGAAGGGAAATTCATTAACTGACAAGTTTTTAAAGCTAAGGTGGAGATCTGTGCCCATATTTCGGTGAGCTCAGGGGAAAAGTCATCTGTTCCTTGGCTTTTATGTTGTGGCACACACAAATTTGTAATTTAATGAAATAGACTCCACCCACCGTCAAAGGACATCATTAGTTTTTTTTTTTTTTTTTTTTTTTAATAATAGAAAAAGCTTGTCCTTCTTGAGCAAGCGGTCCCTTTGAATTGTGTGACTGTTGAAAAGGGGCCTAACCAAACCTACTTCCTCCAGACTTGTTTACCCTGTTTTCTCAGACTTGCTTAGCAGCAGTCCTGGAATATCAGACATAAGGAAAAGAGCCTTTAGCCACTAGAGGAAATTCCACTGGCGATTTCTCTCTTTCTGCTTATGCTGTGCAGCGAAGGTTCAAAGATTAATCAACTCCTAAAGAGTCTATTTGGTTCCAATCTGGTAAAAGTGAACTGAAATACACTCTGTAGTAGATAATTTGACTCCCTCATGGCAGAATGAACTCTTAACATTTTGTTGTGTGTTTTCCATATGATAGTTTATGTTTGCATGCTGTGAGTCATCATGAAGCGGATATGGATGTGAAACTGATGGTGTACAATACCGAGGTCTATTGCCAAACTAACCGAAAAATTCACCAGGTGACGAGCTGACTCTTTTTTGACCTGCTGTCCTGGCATGCTGCTGTAGAAGAAGAGAAGTAAAAAAGTGATTCCAGCCACCAATCATGAACGGAAATCGCTGCAGACCAGCATCAGCTGCCTGGTGTGATGCTGGCATCATGTCTATAAATAAATCAAATGGACACCTGCTGACAATTTGATGTACTTTCAAAACAGGGTCCACCATCCTTCGTAGCAGCCCTGGTCACTGACTTGCTCATGCAAACTTAAAAACGGCACTGTGTGCGTGTGAGTGTGTACGCGCCTGCGTGTGTGTGTGTGTGTGTGTGTGTGTGTGCCCATTATTGAGAGGGAATTCATTTGACAAGTGTCAGTAACTGCAGGGTGCAGAAGATGACTGTTTCTGAGCATGTACTTCTTAGCAGACAGTGACTTTCACCTAATGAGAACAGTCCAATAGTGTTTAATTGTGGCAGTCATTGCAAAATCTTGCAACAGTACTGACTGCCTTACTCTCCCTCTTCAACCACAGAACATAACCTAAAAAATATTATACACTGTCCATTCGCATTCATTTCTATTCAGCATGGTAAATTTACAGCAATATTATGTTTACACCATATTATATTCATTGGTTTGTTTTCCAAATCAATCCTGAATGGCACTGAAAAAATGCGTCAGTAATGCAATTAGCAGCATTCTCCATTTCTTGAAAGGCTTCCACATTTTGCATTGAAACAGTATGAGAATCCCCTGCAGGTACAGTCTGCTGTCACAGCCGTGGTGATGAGTGCTATGTTACGACACGTATTGCTGACATCAAGGCCAGTTCTGTCAATCACAGTCACAATGCTGCACGGCTGCTCTAGCAGTATGGTCACATGGTGTATGTTATATAATTTTTCAATAATGGGTGCGTTTTACTTCAGTCAGTCAGTATTCCTGTGGGTCTTAGTTTTATCCTTTATTCTTTGGCAGCATCCTTTATTCTTTTAAGCATGTTTTCCTTTTTTCTCCAAAGGTTCTGATAAACCTCAAATAAGGTTCTTCGATTAACTCAATCACCATGGAGGAAACCTTTTTTGTTCTTTACAGAGCCCTTCATTAATAGATTTCTGTCAAGAACTGTTGTACTGGAACAGGTTCCTCGAATCACATAATTCCTTCTGATACTATTCCTTTGAAGGTGCACTGCAGAATGTAATTAATAGTATTTTTTTTTTTTCAAATACAGATGGGAAATGTTCTTAAACAGATTATGGCTATTGACAATTCAGAGGTTGTTCTTGCTTTGTTATTTGAAATCACATGATGATATCAATCAGATTTCAACATCACATTTATGTAAGCAGACAGTTTCTTGTGAACTTTTTGTGTAATTAGTGGCTGGTCTGCAAGTGATGTAACCAAACATCCTTGTTGCTTCCATTTTGTGTCAATGTTGCAACACTGACAGAACATCGAAATAAGTTCATGAGAATATTTTGTGTTCGCTGGTAGCAGCATGGTGCCATAGTATAGGTGACCTTGGGCTTGTCTGCTCGGCTGCCAGATGCAAATTATATTGGATGTGGAAAGAATGTGAATGTGCAGCCTTGACAGATATATTGTCTGTTCTCAACATCAGAGCAGTGTTGATCCCGGGTTATTTAGAGCACCACTATTGTCCCTGTCAGTGAGCTAGTGCCTGTCCAGGATGCCAAGATTCTGGGCACACAGACCCCGCCTGCATGTTTCAATGTGTGCTAACCTCTACCAGCTGCTATCTGGGGCACAAGCTTAGGGGCCATCCCATAGTCCCCTGACCTCTGTAAAAAAGCAGTGGAAGGGCAGCAAAGATTGAGTAAATCTATGCTGTAACTCACTGACCGGGAGAGGAAGAGTCATGAGACCATGTGTGAAATTCCTCTCAGGGATCACTGAATATTTTAGAAAATTAAGGTACCTCTTGACAGTGAGGGGGCATATTGTACACTTAAGTGATGGAGAATTAATGCATGACTCATGATAATTTCATGCATTAATTAATGCAGGATATAATGTAAATTCCTGTTGGTCATTATTAACAAAGTGATATATTGCATGTGAGCTAATCACAAAAAATCATAGTAACTTCATCAGTGGTTACTGATGAGCAACAGTAATTTAAAGACACATCCTGAATTAACTCATTCATTAAATCATCATGAGTCATGCATTAGGGCAGCATTATTTAGGCATATAATTTGTACCCTTATTGTAAAGTGTGACCAAAATTAATTTTCCATGGCCCGAGTGGGTTCAGTGCACCAAAGAGGAGAATTGCCTCTTACAGTTTTTTTTGAATGCTTACACTCAGACAGTGATTCTTGTAGCATAATTTCTAAAACTATTTATATCTATTGCAAAACCACTCACTGAGTTTGCAAAACTAAAAGGACAAACACTGCTGTGCACTGAGTTTGTAATTTTGTAACACACACTTTGCAAAAGTGTAAGTACAATCCACTGCACAGCACTCTTTGCAGAACTGTAAATACAACTCACTGCTTTACACTCAATTTCCAAATGATCAACACACTCCTTGCAAAACTATACACATTTATGGCTATTATTCACTCTATTCTGCCAACTGCCTGGCCACACTGTCACATGTGAAAACTGTTTTAGATCATTAGTTCACTGGGCAATCAGCCTGAGCACGATAATGAGCCACAGGTAAGCTGTCTGTGTGGAGTACAATGGAGGGAGCAGGAAGAGTGAGAATTAGAGGAGGCTGACGAAGAGCACGCAGAGGTGACGAAGCAAGAGGGAGAGGAGGAGGAGGACAAGGAGGTAGAGTGTCATGGTTATGGTTTTTGGTCATGTCTGTGTTCATATGATTTTGTCTTTTATTTATTTATTTTGGTTATTGTAATACTCAGGTTTGTAGTTCATTCCATGTCTCAGTTCCATTGCACTTGCCTCCCCTGTCTTGTGATCTAGTTGGTTCATTCCGTCTTTCCTGTCTGCGTGCCCACTGACTTCGGGTGATTTAAATGAATTCCGGTGTTCAAAATATTCCTTCGACTATCGTTTTCTTCCTTCGTCTTTCTGTTCTGATTACTAACAAGACTAATATTTGTATTTTTATCATAGTCTACTAACACAACTAATCCATGTATATAAGATTATTAACTTTCTAACGAGCACTCTAGTTTAATATGTAAAGTTGCACCACTACGAATTTAAAATAATTCCCTCTCCGCAATCGCCCTGTTCTAATCTCCGCCTCTAAGCCTGTTTCTGTCCTCTCCTGAGCTTCAGCGAGAATCTCTTGCACGTGCTTAATCACTCTCCTGCACTCGTTATCTCTGGGCGTAGAACTCCTGGAAAGGAGCTGTTTAAATTTCATAGGCTGTTTGTGTGATTCTAGTTCGTGTTTTGTCTTTCGCCAATTTTCGTGGTTTGGGCTTCCCTCATGTGATTCTCCTATTGTAATTTGTCTGATTCTCTACACCTGATTCCTGTATAGCATTTGACCCTCCCTGTGTGTATTTAAGCAGTATTTTCACTCGCTGCTCTTGTCAGAACATTGATCAATATTTCTTTGCGCAGAGCGCCTCGTATGCCATTGAGTATTATTTCTCTTCTACTGGATTGTCCGACTTTGATTCTTGCCATTGCCCTTTTTGCATTGTTCTTGTCTTTCTGGAATTCGACCCATTGACCACGATTTCTGTGTTTGGATGCCCTGTTTGGATACCCTTGGCTTTGTTCATCGACTACGACCTTTTGCTTATCGTTTCTGTACCTCTGCTCATCTGTCTTACTGGTTCTGACCCCTGCCTGTCTAGTGGACACTGTTTTTGGATTTCGTATTGCGGCTTGGCAATTCCTGTGTATTTTGGCTTTGACTCGGACCCCATTAAAGACATGTTTTTTGGATTCCTGTCTCTTGTGTGTGTGGTTCCTGACTTGTACATCACATGGAGTTAGAGGAAGAGGATGAGGAGGAGCAAGAGGAGGACGAGGAGGTGAAGGAGGAAGGAGAGTAAGAAATAGAATTACTGATGACATCAGAGCTACAATAGTGGACCATGTAATCAACCATGGAATGACCCTGAGGGAAGCTGGCCAACGGGTTCAGCCTAACTTGAGCCGCCACACTGTAGCAAGCATCATCAGAACATTTCAAAATGAATCGGTTGGTACAGTCACTTTACACTAAGTTTTGTAACACTGCCGTACTCTAATGAGAAACACAACAATACATGCATGCATGTAAATGCATGTTAAAAATACTGAAATTGTTACTTTAGAGAATTGCTAGACGTCCAGGATTTGGGGGCAGAGGAAGAATGTTCACTGCAGAACAAGAGACTCATATAGTCAATGTGGTGATTACAAATAATTCCAAATAATTTAAAGAAATACAGCAGTGCGTAATTGATGATGACACCACCTTCCAAGAAATAAACAAGATGAGCATTTCTGTATTGTCTCGTGTACTTGCCCGCAACAGAATCAGAATGAAGCAAATCTACAGAGTCCCTTTTGAAAGAAACAGTGAATATGTGAAACAACTGTGATATGAACATGTGCAGGTAAGCTATAGTTTCATTGGTACTGGATCTGGATGTGCATTTTGTAGCGCTGTGCATGGGCCTACTGTGCTGAATTTGTTTTGTCTTTTCCAGAGAGTCATGGAGCTAGAGGCATATACCATGGGTCATGAGCTGATTTTTGTGGATGAGGCAGGTTTTAACCTCACTAAAACGAGGAGACGTGGCAGGAACATTATTGGACACCATGCCATAGTAAATGTCCCAGGACAACGCCTTGCAACATAACTCTGTGTGCAGCTATAAGTGAGAATGGTGTTGTTCACCATCATTCAACCCTGGGCCCATATAACACTGCACACATTATTACATTCTTGGACACCTTACATGACATGTTCACTAATGTTCAGAGACCAGAGCAGACCAGGTATGTCATCATATGGGACAATGTTAGTTTCCATAGGGCTGCTTTGGTCCGCAACTGGTTTATAGATCACCCACTCTTTACTGTTCTCTACATCCCATACTCTCCATTCTTGAACCCTATTGAAGAGTTCTTCTCTGCCTGGCGCTAGAAGGTCTATGACCGTCATCCCCATCAACGCATGGCCCTTTTCCAGGCAATGGAGGAGGCATGTGGGGATATTGACCGGGCGTCTTGTCAGGCCTGGATACGGCACTCCAGGAGTTATTTTCCCCGGTGCCTTGGAATTGAAGACATTGCATGCAATGTTGACGAAATCTTGTGGCCGGACCCAGAGAGACGACACGAGACGCACTGAGTTTTTTTTCTCTCTCTCTCTCTCTCTCTCTCTCTCTATCTCTCAGTGAAATTACAGTGTTTTTTTTTGGTGTGTGTGTTTTGACATGGAAAAAACACTCTTGTGTTTGTTTTGATGGGTTTACAGTAAATACAGTAAGCGCATTGAATGAAAATACTTGAAAATAGTTGAAATTAGGATCCCTGTGTGTTTACAGAACTATAACAAAAGTATGACCTCAAACTGACATAGCCTACCTTGTGCACAGAGAAAGCAAAAGCCAGATGTGTTTTTCATTATTACCATCAGTGTGTAGTTGGCACATTGTGTGCTTACTAATGTGATGGCTTATGTTAATTGTTTGATTAAAAAAATACCATTTTTATGAAGGTTTGAAGAGCTAAGCAAGACTTATTAGCTTTTGAAAGAGAACTACGATGTTTTGCCGGTTTGGTGAAAGGTTTTATTTATGTGAAGAGTTTTGCAAAAAATAGCCTATAGTCACAAAAAAGTGCTTAAGCCATCAGAAAAAACTGTAAAATACTCCCACAGTCACCTGTGTGGTAATTGAGTTTCAGCTTCTTTGCCAAGTCATTTGCAAATCATTTACAAAAGAAACCACCAGCCTTGTGACAAAAGCTTATGCAAAACCTGTCCACACACACACACCTAGTTTACATTGAATTCTGTCACGAATATTTTTATTCTAACACTTTGGCTTGGAGATCGGTCACAATTTAAAGCCAACCTTTTAGGAAATATGTTGAAAAAGAACTAAAAATCAAGAGGCTAGGGGGTCTTAACAATTACATGGGTTAAACCATCTACTTTTTGGGGGAAATACGACTCGGACATGATTTTATTCTTTCTTTCATTGCTTAAAAATTAAATGTAAATTCTTTAGAAGGAAAATTTACCTCAAGTTGTAAGTGTTTAAAGTAAAATGTGGGTCTGAGAAGTTTTCCAAACCTGTTGGGCTACCTTAGAAGTGAAGTCATTGTAAACTACATGAGTAAGGTGACCCTCTATTGAACAGTCCAAGTGACTTGGCAGTTATGTTAGGCATGAAGGAAATCTTACTTTATTTAATGTTGTTCTTAAACAAAAAAAAATGAAATAACGTAAAACTTTCTCAATGGCAAAAGCATTTGTGATTTTTTTTTTTTAAATCATGCTATTTTACTTTTTATCAAGTTCTTCCTTGTGCTTTGAAAAGTGGGAATTCGCACTTCAAGTCCCCTAATTTCATTCAAAATCTGGTGCCCCAGGGGTGTCTTGCCAAGTTTGGCATTGCATCCACGGTCCCATTTTCACGGCAAAAGGGTATGTCTTGAAAGGCAATCGCGGTCTGCAAAATCATAAAAATAGGAGTGACTAGTGGTCTGAGGCAGGTAGATTGTAGTTAGGGGGCGGGTAGATTGTAGTCAGGAGGGCGGACAGTGGTCAAGCAGTGGCTTACAGTGTTCACAGGAAGAGGTTGATCGGAGTAAAGGTCCAGGTTTGTGGTCGAAATCACAGAGTCAGTCCGGAGGGACTGGGAGATTCTAAGCTGGGGATTGACGATGGACAGTGAAGATAATGCGCAGTGAACCAGCCATAAAAGAAAATAAAGAAGATGCGGGAGCTAGCAATAATATTTAACACTTAGAAAGTGAGTAAGTGAGCGAGTCAGTGAGCTCAACGCGGATTAAGGTCAGGCAGAGGCAAGCAGTGTACAGGTGACTGGGCTTATCAGGGTTGATGGTCAGGTCCTGGGTCAATTCCATTGGGTCAATCCAGATGGAGTGCAAGACACTAGGAGAGGATAGACAACTGCAACAAGGGAGATAAATGAGGGAAACAGCCGCACAAATACAAGGGAGAAGAAGGTAATAGCATGAAGAAAGAAAAGAAAAAAAAAAAAACGATTTTGTCAAACAACCTTGCGAAGTTGTGACACCCAATCAAACTGGGACTTGACTGTTTTTACTATGCTATGCAGTTTACCTCAGTGACTTATATTTGTCCATCCATCCATCCATCCATATTCTTCTGCTAATGCAGAGCCAAATTGCAAGGGTAGCAGACTAAGCAGAGAGGCCCAGACATCCCCCTTCCCAGTCACCTCCATCAGCTCTTCCTGGGGGATCCCAAGATGTTGCTAAGCCAGCCGGGAGATATAATCCCTTTGGCATGTCCTGGGTCTGCTAAGGGACCTCCTCCTAGATGGACATGCCTGGCAAACCTCTCAAGGGAGGGGTCCAGGAAGCATCCAAACCAGATGCCCCAACCACCTCAACTTACTCCCCTCAATGCGGAGGAGCAGCTGTTCTACTCTGAGCCGCTCCTGGATGTCCGAGCTCCACACCCTATCCCTAAGGTCAGCCTAGCCACCCTGTGTGGAAAGCTCATTTGACCTTTTGTATTCGCAGTCTTGTTCTTTCGGTCACCACCCAAAGTTTGTGGCCATAGGTGAAGGTTGGAACATAGATTGACCAGTAAATTGAGAGCTTTGCCTTGAAGGTCAGCTCCTTCATCACCATGATGGACCAGTACAATGCTGGCTTTACAGCCGATGCTGCACCGATTCTCCTGTCAATCTCCCACTCTATCCTACCCTTGATTGTGAACAAGAACCAAGATATTTAAACACATCCACTTGGGGTAATAACTCACCCTCCACTCAGAGGGGACAATCCACTTTTTCCAGCAGAGAACCATGGCATCAGATTTGGAGGTACTGATCCTCATTTCAATTGCTTCACACTCATCTGTGAACCGCTTCAGTGGGCATTGGCGGTCACAGCACGATTAAACCAACAGGACCGCATCATCTGCAAGCAATAGAGATACAATTCTGAGGCCACCAAACTGGACACCCTCCAAGCCTCGAATGCATCTTGACATCTTGTCCTTCAAAACCATGAACAAAATAGGTGACAAAGCACACCCTTGGCAGAGTCCAACATCAACTGGAAATGGGTTTGAATTATTGCAGAGAATGTGAACACAACTGCAATGGCTGTGCAGGGATCAAATGGCTCATACTAACGGCTCCACATGCAGCACCCCCCACAGGATACCTCGTAGGACACAGTTATAAGCCTTCTCCAAGTTCCACAAAACACATGTAGACTAGATGGGCAAACTCCTATGACCCCTCCCGTATTCTTGCAAGAGTATAAAGTTAGTCCACTGTTCCAGGACCAGAAAGGAACCCATATTGTTCCTCCTGAATCTTAAGTTTTACCATGAGGCGGAGTCTCCTTTCCAACACCCTGGCCTAGGCATTCCCAGGGAGGCTGAGCAGTATGATCCCCCTATAGTTGGAGCAAACCCTCGGGTCCCCTTTTTTAAAAATAGGAACCACCACCCCTGTCTGCCCCAGCTTTTTGACCACCTCTCTGACTTTCACTCGGGAAATGGGTTAAGACTCACTTGAATCTTCCATCTCTGCCTGCTCCAAGGAGGGTCTGTCTGTCAGATTTAGGAGATCCTCAAAGTGCTCCTCCCACCGCCAAACAATATTCTCACTTGAGGTCAGCAGTTCCCCACCCCTGCTCAAAACAGCCTGGGCAAAGCCCTGCCTCCCCTTCCTGAGTCATGAGATGGTTTGCAAGAACCTCTTTGAGGCCACCCGAAAGACCTTCTCAACAGCCTCCCCAAACTCCTCCCAAACCTCCCAAAGTTTTTGCTTCTGCGACCACCAAGACTGCAGTCCTTCTGGCTTGTAGATACCGGCTGCTAATTCAGAAGTCTCCTGGGCTAACCAGGCCTGAAAAGCTACCTTCTTCAGCTTGATGATCTCCCCAACCAACAGGTCCTTTGGTTGCTGCCACAACTGGCACCAATGAACTTCAAGCCAAAGCTCACGGCTGCCGCTTCTACAATGGAAACTTTGAACAGGGTCCTCTCAGACTCCATGTCCCATTTCTCCCCCTGGATATGGGAAAAGCTCTTCGAAGGTGTGATTTGAAAATTGTCTTGACAGGGTCTTCTACCAAACTTTCCCAGTCAACCCTAATGACACGTTTAGGTTCACAAGGTCTGTCCAGGGTTCAGATCAGGGTGGTTGTTCTTCTCAATCACTCCCCTCCATTGACTTCATCAATACCCACATTAGCGTTGAGGTCCCCTGGTCTATAAGCTGTATTTCAACAACCAGATTTTTAGAGACTCCAAAATGACAACATGGCTGTTAACTGGACAGAGGTGCATTCAGTATATTTTACCAGTGAAAAATTCAGTGAAAAAACCCTTGTGGGTCATTCCACGCCAAACTGAACAAAGCTCCCCTCTGACCACCTCCGATAAACTGAGTCGACCCAAGGGTTGCAATGCGTCTTGGTATTTACCACGTATCCATGCAATATAATGACAGCAACTGTTTTGGAATACCGTATCTGTTACATGAGAAGAGCGCATTTCAAAGTCCTTAAAAAAATTAAGTGCAAATTTATCTCCCATTTTCAACTATTTTTAAAATGGATATGAAATATTCCTGAGTGCTTCTGATGATGAAGCCTAAAAACGAGCAAGGCATAGATGACGTAGAAAAAAAATCTTGAGATTCTCACTGATACGCAAGCAGATACTTGCGGTCAGCAAATTTCAATCATGCATATCTTGAAAGCTATTTCACCATTGTTTCGGAAATTTTGGAATATCACTACTGGTCCTAAGGGCTATTCGCAAAATAAGTTTCATGGAAATCAGAGGGGGTCGGGGGAGAGCTTTGTTCAGTTTGGCATGGAATGACCCTTGTGAGAAGCCAGAGTCCTACTGCTGGAAACACCAGCACTGGATCTCAGCAAGATCAATATCTAGAATACTTTGATGGAAAATGGGTATGCACGGATGGATAGTAATATTGGAAAGATTATAGTCAGGCTATAACCTCTAATAATGTTTGCATTATCATATGAGAATGCAATTTTTGGACTACCAACCTTTATATGTTAATTTGATGGTCATTATGGTAGTAATGGTGATGATGATGATGATAGTAATAACTGTTGTTGTTAATATTCTTCTCGTTATTATTGTTGTTGTTGTTGTTGTTTGCGCATATATTAACACTGGTGCAGTTTTTCAATCCTTATTTTTTTCCACTCACCATTATGTGTACCTGTATATTTGCGTATTTGTGTATGTATGTTTGTAAATGTGCATGCACGTGTATACATGCAAATCGAGGGTTTGAAGCAATATGGTGATGCGTCCAAATTTTGTCATTTTGAGATTTTTACCTCCTGTCACACATTTATATCGGCTAATTCTTGGAGCACAATAATTACATGTCCATGCGCCTCAGTTTTAAACAGAATTCACATTTTCATCCTGTGGTCATGATGTCGCAGTACCGCACTTATGAAAACCTACATGTTCAGTATACTTCTGAACCACGCATTAAAAGAATGACTGACACAAAAATGAAGTAAATGATGTACCTGATTTAATAGAACACTTGCAAACTTAAAAATCTATTTTTCTCAATACTTTTAAAATGGACATATAACCATTGTGCTCCAAATCCTTGATATGTGTATTTGTATGTGTGTAGACGAATGCGTATATGTATGTCTATTTGTATGTGTGTGGATGTATGTTTGTAGGTATATGTATGTGCACTGAACAAAAATATAAACGCAACACTTCTTATTTTGAGAAATATGACCATGTTTAGAGGCTCATTGTACAACCCCATTTCCAAAAACAGTTGGGACGCTGTGTAAAATGTGAATGAAAAAAGAATGCAATGATTATCAAATCATTTAAAGCATAAATTATATTGAAAATAGTTCAAAGACAATATATTACATGTTTAAACTGAGAAATTATATTGTTTTTTTTTGTTTTTTTTAAATACCTGCTCATTTTGACTTTGATGCTAGCAACACTAGAATAATGCTTCTCAGAAAAATTTTCATTTTTAAATCAAAACCTACAGACACTTTGAGGACAGAGAGATTCAAACTCTTTATAAAACATCACAGCAAATTTGAGTGTATTATGGCACATGAAAACAGTAGGCTAATTGTATATAAGGATAGATGGAAGGTGCGGAGAGTTGCAGAAGGATGGGAAAGAGATCACACAAGCAAATGTGTGTGAGTCAATTAATATATGTACCTGTGTTTGTACGTATGCATATATGTTAAAGCATGAGTATATATGTTCATAAATTATTATCTATGTGTGTAATGGGTCATGCATGCATATGCACACAGATATAATTCTCATTTCATTTTGTTGATTTTTGAATATATTTATACCCTTATTTATGTCATTGTCCTTCCACTTCAGCATGTGTATATATGGATGTAGGGTTCTGTCATGAGACTCAAAGAGGTGGATGTGGGGTCTATAGAGAAATTTAGTGTGATTTAATTAATTCGGTTGACCCCAAAATGGGGGTGGTGGTGAAGGTATTGAAAAAGGTTTAAAAAGTCCCCCAGCAGAAATATAGGATCCCCAGTTGGAGCCCTTTCCAGGACCCCGCCCAGAATTTGGGATATTTTTGAATAATTTTGGGGTACAATTTTTTTTTTATACATATTTGGTTGAATTAAGTATATTCTGTCAAAATGTGTTTCTCTGATTCTATTTCATTATTCTCACATTGTTGGCACAATCTGCATGCTTCTGGTTGCTATGATTCCTGCTGATCTTTATTGCCTGGCAATGCCTGCTGAGTCTGTACCTTGTCAAGGAGATTCTCAGTTTTTTATTCTGGACCGAGGTGAGGTAGTGTGCTACCATGCACTGTCTTTTTAGGGCCAGATAGCGTTTCATTTCGCTTTGTGATTTTGTTTGAGAGTCCTGATATGCTCTATAATTTTGTTCCATCTGGGTTGAAATTTGATGGATTGAAATTAGATATGTGGTCTTGTTCTGGTCCTGAACCAGTGAGTTGTTAGTGTGTGTTAGCATAACAGAACTAAGGCTCAAGACCAACTGAGTGAGGGGATTGTGTTTTTTTTTTTTTTGTTTTTTTTTTTTGTCCTTTGCTCAATTCTTGGTATTGCAGGCTTTGAATTCCTGTGGGTCGGCCTCACTGTGTTTTGAACGTTCCCAAAATTTAAGTGCAAGTTTTTGTAGTTTTATAAGCAATGGGTTCTGGCCTAATATATTGCTCTGCGCGCATTATTTTTTGTGTTTGTGTTTACCTTTAGAATGTGTCCGCAGAATTCTGCACGCAAGGTTTCGATTGGACGTTTCGGTTATATGTGTCAAATTCTCGTCTGATGTGTGGGTCCAACTGTGTGTCTCTCCTTAAATTCACCCACTGAGTTTCTAAATACATTTTCTGTTGAGCTGATTTTTTAAGCCTAAATAATTGTAATTATTTTATTGTTCAATATAATTATTCCTATCCTTGTGTTTCGCTCCCCAAAATGTGGGATAGATCTCTCTCTATCACAGCATTATTTTAATTGAACTTCAGCTTTGTATTTAATAAACGTTAACCTGCTTGAAATTATTTTTTTCAAAATATCGAAGCTATTTTATAAAAGATAATACATAAGCACCTGAGAATTATAAACATACATTTTATGAAAAAAATTCTTTAAATAGATGGACTGTATTTTTACTGTAGGTCGTCAGCACTTGATAACGATTGGTTGCTAATAACACGGTGATAAATTTGGCCAATTAAAGTGCGGTATGTGGAGAGCAAAGCAGATTGTTCCGCTTCTTCGTTACATCATTGTGTCGTAGACCTATAGCAATTCACTGGTATTATGCGTACCCCTGAAGTGATGGTTCATTGGACAGAGAAGCGGCATGCTTTCTTTCTGTTTCACGCATGTCCGGAGAGTACAATTGTGGAGTCCTCGCTGGGGATATATAAATACATGGAATAGCTGGTCCCGTTGTGAGGACACTTACGCCGAGGTTATGCGCATCTAAGAAGTATCTTATTGATTAATCCCTTAAAAATCAAAGTGTTCGGATAAGGCGAGGTACGACGTTTACTGTGGTGTTTTGCTGGTCAACTCGCAATTTTATCTGAAACGAAATACAGAGGTAAGTAGCTGTAGCTTGCTAAGGTTAGCCTATATTTCCCTGATCCGTTAATTGCAATGTTGCACAGGTGCTAGTTCTCTAAATTTGCTAAATTGTTTTGTGGATGAGTTGGGTAACTTTGGGTTTATCTTGTTGATCTGAATCAATGGGACGGGTGCAGCCATCTTGCATGCGAGCGCTTAAAAACGCAAATTACTAAATTGTCAGGAATGGTAATAACACACTCATCTTACCAGTCAACGTGCTACTGTACTATCGTTAAATTGGCGTTTTGCCTATAATTGCGAATGCTCTAAATAGGGTAGGGCTAATCTGCTGAAAATATTCTGCTGAAAAACTAGAACCATCTATACTTTCCTTGATAATTTACTTATTTCTTAATATATTGTGACAATTTTCACGTTATCCTTGATGTATATGTATCAATATCTAGTTGAGTTGATGGGAAAAGAAAATTAGCGAATTTTCAGCAGAATGTTTTCAACAGAATATTTTCAGAAGATTAGCCCTACTCCCTTAAAATGCGAAGCGATTAGTAACTGCAGTAACTTCACTATGAACGTGCCTTAAGATCAGTGAGCAGCAGACGGTCTACCTCGAGTTGTCCTATTGAATGGCCAGGTTCTTGGCCGTTGAGTTGGCTATGAATGGGATCTGTCTAAATGGTCAACTCCGCAACAGCTGCACGAACTGGATGCATAGCTATATCCCGCATTGATTTGCAAGCATGTGACGTTCGGAGATCAGTTCCGAGCTGTTCTCCATGGTATATGTAACGGGAATTTGCAGGCACGCTGTAATCGCTGAGAATTGGGAGAGGAAGCGGTGAATATCCATGTGAGCAGATACGCTACTTCTGTGGCATGCATTTCTTCAATCAAAGCGTGTTCAGTTGTTGCCGCTTTGATTCATATTGTTGCTTTTCGGATAGCTCGTCGTTTGGCAACATCAGGCTGCTTTCACACTGGACGTGAAACGAATTTTTCGCGCGACAGATTGCATTCAAAGTCAATGCAAAGACGCGAATACAGGCGAAACGCGTGTAAGAATGTTTTTCGCGTCCAGTGTGAAAGCGGCTTAAGACTGAAGATAACGCATGAATGTACACTTCACAAAAATATAAACGCCCATAAGCGGAGCTACCGCGGGCACAAAAATATAAACGCCCATAAGCGGAGCTACCGCGGGGACTAAAGGGGCGGCCGCCCCAGGGCCCACGGTCAGTGGTGGCCCAGCAGCTGCCTCGCTGAGCTACATTCGCATTACCTCAAACAGAAGAAAACAATTGGAATAGTCGTAAGACTTGCCGTTAATACATGTACTCCCCAAATAGAATGGATTGTGCCGTCTGACGTTTTATGTATAAACCCCCATGTGCTGTAATCTAGTCACTATCATGTTGTTTTTTTATTATTCATAACTTCATATAATAGTTTTCATGCTTAATATTCCAGCGTTTTCAAGACTATTGCTGAAATCAACTATTTTGAGGTTTTTCTTTCATACTGATATGCAAATAGTCAAGAAGCCTGGAGGGTACTGTGTTGCCCAATGTCAAATCTGTATTTTATTTGATCATGTGACCACGTTAATGTCTGTAAAGTCTGAGTTCAAGCGCAAATTCTGAACATCATCAAATTTCCAAACTTGGGAGCAGTAATTCCATTCAAACATGAAAGCAGTAGTCAAAAAGAAAAGGAAGAACTGGAGGAGGGTGTAGCAAAGCTACCAGTACTAAGTTCATTTGGCTTCAAGCAGTTGCTGCACCACGGACGACCCTTCCTCAAGCAGCAATGCTGCCAAACCAAGATTAGCTGAAGTTTGACCTAAATAATGGTACCGTCCACGGCTATTGTATTAATTTCAAGACAAGACGAGGATTTTGCTCCGCGCAAGGTTTGACGAATGCCATTCAAGTGGGTGAGTGGGCCTACAAGTGACTTTTCTTTTAGTTCAGAGTCGATTGTAGTATATTTGAGATCTATGGCAGAAATAAAGCAGTTAGTGTGCAGTTAATTGGTCATTTTATGGGATTTATGCGGACGCTGTTTTGTCGGGCAATTTAGGGGACATTGTGGCATTGTTTTAAATATATTTAAATATCGTTAAATATTGCAGCTTTCGTCCGTCTCATCGCGTGCTTTTTCAAGTCACCTATGTCCTGTCTTTATGTCACCTTTGTCTGATATTGCACTCGTGAGGTAATTGCACAGAAATGCAAGTTTTCGGACTGACCCAGTTATCGCTGTATTCTTTCCAAGGTAATTGCCAATTTCGCTTTCTTCCCATAAATTTGACATTCGCTTGCGCCTCGACGAAAAATTACCTCCAACAGTGGTATTCGTACAATTTTTTTCGCAGTAACCCAAATATTACTGGCAGTATTAACTCCTAGCAGTGGTATTCGTACAATGTTTTTCGCAGTAACCCTGTTACTGACCGCGCTGCCACACACTTGTATTTATGCTTGTGCAGGTGACATGGTTTTGTTATGGTTCGCACCAGAAAATGGGTCTCCCCCGAAAGCCAATCCATGGGATCACGACCTCCTTGTCAGGTTGCCCATGCGTAAGGATCAACGTCATTATCTCACTCTTTTTTTTTTTTTTTGCTGATGTGTACGCTTGTGGTCGTTGTCATGGCAGGGTAGTAAGCTACCTCGCGGCGCTTCGCCTGAATTCTTTTGGCTGGACTAATCAGCAGGCAGCTTTGGTGTTGACGTAATGTCCTTCTTCAAAAGCCAATGCATTGCGTCTACATTCGGCTCGTAGATTACACGAATCGAAATTGTAGTCACACTGAACACACGCAGAGTGCAAACGCATTGTTCGACACAGTGCACCGTTCGCTTTGGCGAGCCTTTGGTGGGAATTCGAAAAAGAGGTATAGGGAAATTTATGTTGAATGAATCCAGTAGTTGGCGGTAATACACCAACAGGTCTGTAAACACCATAAAACCAAAAATAAGGAGAAGAAGCCTCCAAGTCATAACGAGGCCGCGCGAAGCACTTTCAGAGCTTTCCCGTACAGGCGTTAGTATAGCGACAGTCAGTCAATGAGGAGCGCAACATAACGACTGTATCATAGAGGTTACACTGATGCTGGCTTTTGAACTTTGCGCCTATAACAGTCCGGATGGTTTTTTGCCTCTTTGGTCCGGAGGACACGACGTGCACGGTCAGACCACAGAACATTTTTCCACTTTGCATCAGTCCATCTTAGATGAGCTTGGGCCCAGCGAAGCCGGCGACGTTTCTGGGTGCTGTTGATAAATGGCTTTCGCTTTGCATTGTAGAGTTTTAACTTGCACTTGCAGATGTGGCGACGAACAGTAGTTACTGACAGTGGTTTTCTGAAGTGTTCCTGAGCCCATGTGGTGATGTCCTTTACGCACTGATGTCGCTTTTTGATGCAGTACCGCCTGAGGGATGGAAGGTCATGGGCATTCAATGTTGGTTTTCGGCCTTGTCGCTTACGTGCAGTGATTTCTCCAGATTCTCTGAACCTTTTGACGATATTACGGACCGTAGATGATGAAATCCCTAAATTTCTTGCAATAGCTTATTGAGGAATGTTGTTTCTAAACTGTTCGACAATCAGCTCACGCATTTGTTCCCTAAGTGGTGACCCTCGCCCCATCCTTGTTTGTGAATGACTGAGCATTTCAGGGAAGCTGCTTTTATTATACCCAATCATGGCACTCACCTGTTCCCAATTAGCCCGTTCACCTGTGGGATGTTCCAAATAAGTGTTTGAGCATTCCTCAACTCTGTCTTTTTTGCCACTTGTGCCAGCTTTTTTGAAACATGTTGCAGGCATCAAATTTCAAATGAGCTAATATTTGCAAAACATTACAAAGTTTACCTGTTCGAACATTAGGTAACTTGTCTTTGCAGTGTATTCAATTGAATATAGGTTGAAAAGGATTAGCAAATCATTGTATTCTGTTTTTATTTACGATTTACACAACGTGCCAACTTCACTAGTTTTGGGTTTTGTAATTAAAAATTCTATCTACTGTTCTAACTTGTTGAAAAATTAAAAGTTCGACCCATTGCTCAGCTAGCACATGCACATAGAAAATGACACACTCCCGGTGGAACATGATTTAGAAAATACAACGAAAGTCGGTGTTAATATGCACGCCACTCGCTACACTGGGTAAGTGACAGTGGAGAGCATTGACTGGAGCTTGCTATGTGGCCGAGAAGTGGCAAAAATCTGACGCCTGCGTTACTTAATGTAATTAGCAACATAGCTAGCTTGTTAAGCAAGATTCAGTGATGAGATATCATAGATAGCCAGTTAGGTACTTCAGCTAATTTCGAAACAGATGACTGTGGGGTGGGGTCTGTTTAGCCATAAAGTCTATTTACCATATTAACGACCAAATGGTTACGCTGCCGGCAGTGGGGTCCTTTCACTTTACTATGGTAAACCGGACCGTCTCCGTGTGAGAGCTGGCTATTACGGGCACTTACGTTTGCAGCGTAGCTGCCAGCCCAGGTTAGAAGTTCAGGGGGCTGTTCGGGTGGGTGTGTGGGCGGGATTCGATAGCGCAGCTCTACCTCCCGATCACTACTGCGCCGACTCCGGCTCCAAATATGCAACGTGGCAGCACCCATGTCGAGGATATTTTGGCTCCATTTTTGTTGAATGGGAGTGAATGGACACGCATCGTCCATGTTTTATACAGTCCTTGGTCTGATGCGTGTCACAAGGCTGCTCTTTGCTATTCAGATGCCTCTTTGCTCCGGAGTGCAACAGCCACTGCAACTGAGGTTCAACAGTTCATTGCCGTCCGTGTGTGCAACCAAAAAGTGCGCTATGTTCTTTTTTTAGCGGAACATGACCGCTAAAATGACTCACTGTGGTGTTATAAATTAAATAAGAACATATAGCCTATATTGAAAAGTTGTATGGATGGTTGATTATTTGAAAGAGTAAAAACTCAGACAAGCTTTGCAAAATATTATTATCCCCACCAACACGAAGTGGGAGGGGGATATAGGTTTGACCTCCGTCCGTCCTTCCGTCGGTCCGTCCGTCCTAGATAAAGGGGACAGCTTTACTCAGAAACTACTACAGATACAGTAACCAAATTTGGTGTTTTGCTTCAGACCATAAAGGCCTTGATCGAGTTTGAAAATAAGAAGCGCACGATTGGCGGGGGATGTTGTAGACCATGTCGAGTTGTTGTTTTTATTATTATTTTTATACAACCTCACTTCCAGAAAAGTTGGGATGCTGCTTTAAATGTTTAAAACAGAATGCAATGACTTGCAAACCCCTTTCACGGTTATAAATTAACTGAATTTAACAGTTAAATTAATGCATCGTCTCCTTGCTATTTTATCTGTAAGTTAGAGTCCTACACGCATTTAACTGTGGTTTACAGTTATTATATACGGAACCTCTGTTATAAACTGATTGTAAAATTACAGTTAAACTAACTGGTAAAAAAGGTGCTT